>JAODTK010005516.1:0-15857 GCA_026419785.1 Sclerodactyla briareus | reverse complement strand
GGAACGTCACAATACCTGTTATTGTTATTGATATTTAGAATATTAGTGGGTACATCACTTGTTATCAACAACGTCCCTTAATTGGGCAATGTGTCCCCTCGTCTTCAACACTCCAACTAAAGAGGAGGAGCAAGATGCCGGCATTGCTTTTTTAGGTGACGACAATTTGACTTTATGACATGCATTCAAATGTTTTATTTTTTCGTTGGGAGGGAGAGTTGGCCAGATCAAAGGAAATGAGAAGTTATATCCCACAGTCTTTTAACAACCTCTTAATGGTTGACAGGAGGGTCGACGCAGTACGATCCTGGAATGCGTCACTCAACTTTTCACTTTTTAGCACGCCGCACTGCCACCGGTACTTGTTTGAGTTCTGCATTGCCTAGAAGCGACCCCCCCCATTCAGCCATTTAAGAAATTAGACATTTTATGTAAATATTCAATAGAAGAGAGATTAGATATGTGGACGGCTTTTAAAGATGTGTAACTTTCTTCTGGCTGTCCTGTTAGCTTTTGGAAGACTGACTTTATAGCCAAAAGCATAAAAATGAGAAATAAAAACTGATTTTACTATAAACAGCTTTCATTAATTTCTATAGAGACTCTATAGAGTTTCTATGAATCTCTATTAGAATCATTCTGGGGGTTGCCATTTCGCTCGTTATAAAATGTTGCTTTCTATCAAACAAAATACATGAATGAATGAAATGTTTGGGATCTACAGTAAATTGATAGGCTGATAGCCCCTTACTTTACATCATTTGAATTATTCATTGTTACAGATAAATTTAAATAAATCAGTAGATTTAAACAAAATCACAAACTGACCAGAACAGTTTTTGATTTTGACGCCTAATTCAAAGCGGTGCGTTAGGTCTGTAGTCTGAATGTCAGCCATTCCAGTTCTCAATTGGTTTTTTCAAGGAACATTGGATATGTATTAGGATAATGACCAGGAATTTATGAGTTTCAAGCTTGTCACTTGGAAATTATGATTATTTCTATTTGGTATATTTTTATTCATATTAGCCAAAGTTTGTAGAGTGAATATGTAGGCTATAGCCTAACACCAAATATTCAGTGTAGCACATTGGCAAGTTGTACACACAGTTTGGATGTGCATATAGCTAGGCCAATTCTGGTGCAATTTGTGTGTGTTAGGCTATTACTGGTTTAAACATGTTAAACAATGCGTATTTATTGACATTAAACACTTTGGCAGGAAAAGTGAGGTCAAATGATCTGACCGGTAGGTTCCTTTGTGTATTCCTGAAAATTATTGGATAACGACAATAAGGCCAAACGTTCGAAGCTAAGAATTTATTATTGCCTTCTATTGCCCGGTATTGTGTAATTGGCACGGCAGAGTTTATTTTTTTATTTCCTGGATGCGCAAAATTAAAAAATATATTTTATATCAAAGTTAGCCTGAAGCGCAGAGAGTCCGGCGGGGAAGGGTGGGGGAGGAAGGTGGAGGGGGGGGGGGGGGGGGGGGTTTTGAACAGCCTCTATTCAACTATTTGCCAAAAACCGAGCAAGTATGATCGGCTTGTAATACCAGAATTAGAATATGATTTCTTTCGACATTATTTAGAGATTCTTAGCGATTCTTTGGAGGGACTCCACAGAGTTTCCATGGAATATGTTATAGATTTTCTTTAGAGATTCTTAAGATCCTATAGAATTTCTATGGCAGTTTCTAGGAACATCTTATAAATTTCGTTTAGAATTCTATAGAGTTTCTATAGAGTTTCTATTTAGAGGTTCTATAGAACTATCTTATAGAAATTCTTTAGAATTCTATAGAGTTCTATAGATCCTATAGATTTTCTTTAGAAAGGCAATTCTTTAGAAATCTTTAGGAAATTCTAAGAGTTCTATAGAAATCCCTTAGATTTTTCTTTAGAAATTATTTAGAAATTCTTATAGAATTCTTAGAAATTCTTGAGGAAATTCTGTAGAACTTCTTTAGAAAATTTATAGAGTTTTGATAGAGGGGCTCTATAGAAAAATTGATAGATTTTCTATAGATTTTGTTAAATAGGAATCTATAGAAACTTTGTAAGGGATGACACACCCACAGGCGAAATATGACATTGATGATGGTATTGCATATTTACAACTCACCCTTACCTCCTACAAAATAATATTGTGAAATGCATTTCAAAAGCAACAATATTTTTCGGGTCAAACATATGATTGGGGAACACACGGCTCCTCACCGTCCCCCCTAAAATCTGGCGGCGCAATTGTTGATTAAATCATTAATTTGCGCCACTCGGCAGTAGACTGCAGGACTTGTCCTACATTTTTGACTATTTTCCTAAGGAAAATTTATTATGCAGCGGTTCTCTCCAATAATAGCGGATATAACAATAATACAAGTCAACTTGTCTTAATTAGGCCGTCGAATTTAGTGTTGTTAGGTGTGGGATAAGGGCGCATATAATGGTGTTGGCATTATCTCATTGTTGGTATGTGTGCTCGGTCCCGCATATACAATGTCTAGGGGAAAACAAACAAAGGGCCCAACAACTATTTATTTTAAAAAGTCCGTGGGTATCGCAGTTAAACCAAGGGGATGTATAAATTGAAGCTTAAAACTATATTCGAACTGCTAAACGCCGCCATTGGAATACGATTCTATGCAAAATCAAGCATTAGAGGAGGAGCCAAAAATTAGTGGGCATCTGAAAAAGTTTAGGGGGTGAATCAAACACTTTGCGGAGTTGACTACGGGACACCCCTCTGAAGGGTCACTAAGTCAATGAGTTTTATCATACAACTTAACCACTCGGGGGAGTTGTCCCTCGGCCGCCAACCATTTTTTTAGAATGGAGTTCTACAACTGAAGACAGACGACTTGTACTTTGGGCTCTCCCCCGAGGAAACCGCAGTTGACGATGCAGCTAGGATGAGGAAGCCCCAAAGACAGACCTAGGACCCTTGTTATCTAAATGAAATTCAAATCAATCGAGTCCACGCGAGCAAGGGGGGGTCATCCCTTGAGATGCCACCTACCCGCCATAATTCTGAAGTTGCACTCCCTCTACCCATAATTGTACGGTTGACCTGAAAGATTGGGGAGGAATGTCACGCACGGAGTGCCTCCCGTCAATTATGTAGGTCCGCACCAGTGCACTTGATCACTGAAGTGATTATTGAAGGTCTGTGTGATGGCGCTCGCGAAGGGTTCGTAGTCCAAAAGGTTAGCTTTTGCCTCGATAAACACTAAAAACATTGGCGGTTCAAAAGATATTTTCGTCAGTCAGAGACCTTCTCTGCCACTTAAGATGTGATACGCACCTCCCAGTAATAGAGGCAGCGATGGAGTTCGAACTTAGTGAGGATGGCGGTGAGTTGATCATGAGTGAGACTCGTAAGCGCAGGTGAT
The DNA here is from genome assembly GCA_026419785.1 of Sclerodactyla briareus. Classification (NCBI taxonomy): domain Eukaryota; kingdom Metazoa; phylum Echinodermata; class Holothuroidea; order Dendrochirotida; family Sclerodactylidae; genus Sclerodactyla; species Sclerodactyla briareus. The sequence goes on along the minus strand of JAODTK010005516.1, from coordinate 12,463 downwards.
GAGATATGGAGGCGGGGGAGGGAGAGGTGAACAACGGACTGTAAAACAAATCCTTTTTAACGAATCGACCTCAATAATGCGGTACCCGATAAATTTCAAGTGTTCAATAATAATATAATAATAAGGAGCCGCATTGAACCGTGTGGATTCAAATGCAGAAATGCGCGCCTATACAATAACTGCTGAAGAACGTTCCAAACACAGTTATATTTGTGAGAAGTGGATATGTAAGCCTATTCCGATATTTTCGCCATTTGTATGGTAGTAGAATAAGGGACCCGGTTAGACATTTTTATTGTAATAAAATAATATGAATGCATAGGATGCATGGCGTTAGTTAGTCAGTCAGTCTTAACTTAAACCTCTTATCATGTTACACTGGGTAGTGATTCATTCACTGATACCAACTTTGACGAATGGCACAGTCGTATTGATGAGTCATCAATCTGATTGAAATACCGTGCTCTGTTCATAATCATTGACATAGGAGGAAACTTAAACCAGCGCTATAATAAAATTAAAAATTGTCTTACAAACATCAAACAATATGAACATTCGTTTTATGAACACAGGCACGCACTATACGTATCTGTTGAACACGTTCGTGGAGTGTACTGTAATTAAAGCGAGAGAGAATATCAGAAATGTCGAGGTATTGCTCCATGTCAAACGCTTCGATGCGAACATGGAACGTATCCGACTCTATAGAGTATCTTATTACTTGGAAGGGCAATAATGACGGGGCATGGCTAGGAAGTATTCGAAGGAGAACATGGCCCCTCTTCCGAGCTACACCAAACGACAAGCTATTGCATTAGTAAACGTGTAACATTGTATCAGCATCATACATGTGTTACTTCAACGGAAATTGTATGCAAGGGGTGTGGCAGATTCCGGGAGAGCAACATGGATGTGGAAAGTGTCATTATGTGTGCCATGTAGTATCACCGCACGGAGAGCCTTCCAAGCACTGGTGTGGAGGACATTTCCCCTAAGCTATACGGTAGCCAGCTGATGCCAACATGCGTCGCAAGTTATATACATAGCAAAATTACGAGAACATAAGTATCAATCTCCATATTCTACATACCAGCGGGGCTGGATTCCATAGGGAATAATGGAGCAAAAGTCAAATTAAAAACTCCAATGCTGAATTCAACAGCTTGTCCATCTAGCTGTTGTGCGTATTTCTATTCGCTGTTGGTTTCCATTGCTCGTAGTGTTGGTTAGAGTTTGTTGTTCTGTTAAAGTGCGTTGTTGGGTTGAAATCGAGTCTGAAGCTCTCTTAGTCGGTGGTTGTTGTTGTAAGATACGTTCTTATTCAAGTTGGTGTTATAATTTCTGTTGTTGTCCAATATTACCTCGTTGCAGTATTAGTTTCCATGCGTGTTACATTCACGGGCAGTTTGGGCGAGATTCGGAATTTCTACTCAGCGGATGATCGAGTCCTGGGTGAGTGAGATTGACTTAATAAAGACATTTGGTGGTATATGACTTCGTATATGACAAGAGATATTGATCCAGGTGTACAGGCTCTTGCAGGATGGAAAATGAGCATGATCAACATGTGACTATCGTAATCAGCTGGACGACGAATCGACTCATGCTTGATGTGTAAATTAGAAAGACATTGTGCTCGTGAGGTTTCTCAATCCGACGACAGTTTTACGCATTAGCCTATGCTGAGACAAGGGGGGAGAATGCAAACTCACAGAAACCATGTGAATAGGATTTATGATCATATCCCACAATAACCATGCACAAACGTAAAACATTTGTGTACAAAAAGTGTAAGGACCCCAGCGGATTGTTTTACCTATTCTGGGGGTGGGGCGCCAGAAGGCTCCAATTGTACTCCCTCGAACAGGTGTTCATGGGCTTGAAATCAGACCGCTATACCTGAAAATAAGGTGTGCAGACAGCCTAGGAAAAAAATCTAAGGTGTTGATGTAGACAGATTAATCGCCGACATACACACAACAACTTGATCTTCTGTCAGCTAATTTAGGGACCTTTTGGAAGGAATATCAACAACATAAAACGACATAAAATCAGACGACAATTAAAATGAAGAAGCAAAAGGACCCACACACTAATGCTTACAGGTTGACCACCAGCATTACCATTAAACCTTTCCCAACCTTCTGAAATGTGCATAAATTATGCGAATTAGTCACAGTAAATGAACTTCTTGACCGACGTTGCTGTTATATAAATGATGTGTATAGACCATATCCATAAAGTTCTGTAGAAATTGAGCAAACTTTAGCGAGCATGCACTTGGCACTGCCTGACTACGTCCAAAATCCAATCAATCAGGCCCTGTACCAGCATTGTTGTCAATCCTACACTGACGTTTGATTGCCAATTGCATCTACTCTCATGAGATGCTGATATACAGGTGCTTTCGGGGCAAATCTTCAATACTATTCCAGTTAACGCGAATTAGTATGGGAATTCCGGCTGAGGAATGGGGTTCAAAACACTTGACCACCCACCCACACCATCACACGCGTTTCATGATGAGGATATATTTATACGACTCAAGAGAAGCGATTACTGCGCGCATCCGGACGATGACAAACAGCGGCAAAGTGACTACTAGACTTCTCCTCAAAAAAGGCGAGACAGAATGGTACGACAATAAGTGATTAGGGATGTCAACGTTCAAATTGTTTCGATTGTGTTGATACCCACATGACCATGCTCGTAGCGCATGTATGAAAAAGTGGACAAGTCAGTTCGTTCCGTTCTCACAAGTGTCTATTTCTATTGTCCATCCCTTTTTGGGCGTTGCGTAACACGATGCGCTGTTGCGTGTTGGTCGGTGTCCAATCGATGCTGTGAGACAGATTGGTACAAAATGAAAATTTTTTTAATGATGAGGGGTAATCCCACTTTCAAATTGTTCAATTGTGTTAATACCCACATGACCATGCTCTCCTCGCCCGGCCATCGATTCCGCGAGAGTCAATTCTTCTTAGTGTTACTGGTGCACTTGGCTGCACCCTCATCCACCCTATAAACTCTTTGGTCGATCGTTGTATAGGACATGTTTTTATGATAATTTCACATTCAAGCTCCATATGTATGAAAAAAACGTTGGACAGCTCAGTACGTTCCGAATCACATGTCATTCATTTTGTTTTCCCTTCTTTGTCGTGCCTTAGCACGATGGCGCTGTTCCTTTTAGGAGTCGCTTTGATCCGATGATTTTATTGTGTTTACTTCTTGCCAGAGTCAGGAGGAATTTATGCGACCAAGCGGGGTGCATATGTTGTGGGGTGGGGGGGAGGGGGAGATACTTTCGTCCCACTCACCTACTGGTTCACAGACATGTACCAAGCCCAATGGGTTATGTGGATTGCCACATTTAAATTGGGGTAGGACCCTCGTTGTTTTCAGCGTAGGTCAAGTTATTCAAGGGGGTGAGGAAGGTACTCGAAATGCTTGTCAGCACGGTTTATGAAAAAAAAACGCAGATTCTATAAAGTCCATATGCGGTATGTGGGTCGCACATATTGTGAGATGGAGCCTATTATACGTAATGGTTAGGTCAGGCCATTTAAGGTCACTAGAGGACAATTCTTTTGAACATTTCATGGAGTGATGGGCAATTTTGTTGTGTATTCGGGCAAAGCACATAGTAATTTACACTAACGTACCACGGACACTCCTATCCACAAACTTCTCAAGGTAAATAACCTCTGTTAATGGTAATGTCAAAAAATGAATAATAGACGCTGTACCACCGAAGTGCTCAAGCGCTTTCCAGACATTACACCGATCATAGGAACCAGTCACGCACTCCGACAATCCCGGAGAGGGGAGGGAAGAGAGTACACCCGCGGCGCTACAAAACAGTGCAATTGTGTTCTGATACCTCATGGTCCCCATTGTACACTGGGGTGAGAGGTAGCAAGCGCGGGATTAAGTACCCTGCGCTCAAGGGTACAACGTGGCAGGCGCGAACCCGCAACCTCTTGGTTACAAGCCGAAAGCTTTTTTAACCAATTAAGGCACCACGCTCCACCAATCTGCCAATTAGGCCACTACTCTGTAAAACAGTCGAAAACAGCCATGAGGAACAAGGGAAATGTAGATTGATCGACACAAATTTCGTATGTATGCCCCAACTACATCTGGTAATTACTTTCTCCTCATTTGACCTTATGACCATTACCGTGTGACATGCAGGCTTTTCTTAACTACCGGATCGATTTGTGGAACAAAACCACAAAAAAATACACTGCTTGATACTACGATACTCCATCACACGTAAATCCTCTATTGAATTAACATCCTTGTGAAAGCTTTTGAGAATTGGAATATTGACGTGTCATTAGAGGAATGCGTCGTCCGTAGTCACTTTTCTACCAAAACATTGTATGGAAAAGAAGTCATGTATCCCTACTACAGATATTCAGACAATTCGGATTCTGAAAACATACGTTTGGCCAAGTCACAGGTAATTGCTGTAGGTGTAGTCAACAATCAGGCATGTGATGCCTCGAATACTGCCAAGGGAGGGGGTGTAGGTAGGTAATAGTTGTTATGAAAAATTGTTGGTAATTGTTCTCAGCTTCGAGGGGGTCTTCGCCCAGGCCATTTGACCCCATGGTCGGTAATATTCGGTGGTTCTTAAGGATTTGTCGCCTTGCCCTTCCACCGTCTCCCCTTTGTCCTTTCTCACTATCGTGGTAAGTTTTATGTTCACTTCACTCCAACTGCCGTCCCAATGTGACAGCTGGGTCACTTTCCTTGCTCTTTTTTGCTTTTGCTAATGTAGTGGTCTTCATCGAATCTCAACCGCGGGCATAATATTCTAATGCACGCGTCCCATTTTTCCTACGGAGACCCAAATTTAGTTCGCAAGGATTGTCTCTCCTACGATCCCCAAAGATCTCTTAATCATGCATGGCTTTCGTTTTGAGACAGGGTGTGTGTGCTTTGACCGTCAAAAAATCCCCAACCGGTTCTACCTAGGTTCATCCTGCGTGATGGATTCCAACTTTGTGACCCAACTCTCCCTTCTCGCTACACTAAGGTGTTTGTGTCGCCATCTATCGTTCAACCTAATTTTAGTAATCACGATGCTTTATTCACTCACTCGACCTCTGCGATCGAAGCACTAGTCCAACCTCTAACCCACTGTGAAATATATGGGGACTTTAATGTTTATAATTCGGAGTTATTAAAACAACAAACTCCAAGGCATGGCCCTAACGGAGTAGAATACTCCTGCAGCAAAGAGAAAAGTACATTTATGCATCATATTACATCGATACCTTAAATTAATAGCATCAGAACAAGTCAGTAACTGTCCAATATGACACTACTTATCTACTGCTTTGAAAATGGACAGAGAAGGCGAGATTTTGCAGGAATTCGTTGAGAAGAATTCCACATTTTGATGGACCGGATGCGCACGCAAAATTTCGCAATATAGGTCGGCAATATGAAGGTGGAATCTCTGACGTTTTCTAGCGGAAATAGCCAGTTTCAAATTGGCATATCCTGGGTTTTAATGGTTAGGTTTTAAATAGAAAGCCCAGTGTGGTTCGAGGGGACCTGCAGTAGAGTGACGAAGGCTCTTTCATGCAAAAGTGACATGGTTAAAATTCGAAAGCTCCAAATGAGGGATCGATATACCAAAGTGCGGACAACAACGGTATTATATACCTCGGAGAGTATATTACAATGATCGTAAAACCGCAACTATGCGTAGTGATTCAATATACAACCTCTGTAACAAAGAGACTCCAAGATCACCAAAATGTGATATTATTATAACAGCAGGGGTAGCAGAAAAATTAACTTACCACACACAAAACAGTCGGATTATGCTGTCAAGTTGCGTTTCAAGTGGCCACCCTTACATGAAGAAATACTGTGTTCTATAATCCCGACTTCTGAATGGTAGGGATTTCTGTTGCTTTTGTTGGTAATGAGCAATCACAATACACGTTGGATATTATGTATATTATCAAAGCTTTAGGGTCGGTTCACGCTGGTGAATGTTGGAAAGCATAACAAGGGGCCGTAAGTAAGTAAGGGCCATACATACTAGGCCGCAGTGGCCAGTAACATAGGCCACTTATCTACAGGATCCGGGTAGGTGGGGGTGGGTATTAGGGTGATTGATGAACTACCAATTGCGATGTGAGTTTAAATAGCGCTAGTTACAAGCTTACATCAAAATGTGCTACCAATAGAATAAATTCGTAGACATAGAAATACAGGCGTTTTGCCTTGTTCCACCTCAAATAAGGAGTGAATTTCCGAGTCCTTGTTACTGTAAACGTTTTTTCTCCTTGGGATATAAATAGAAAGAGTAAATAACGTTATGCTGTCGTTTACTACATGTTTTTAATATCACTTTATCTTGCGAAAATTTATGTCATATTTCTAGATTACTAATATAAATATTCTACCCTCAATCTGAAAAAATATGTAGGCTTGAGTACCAATAAGTAAATTGAATTTATTCTAACGGTAATGGAATGACACGAAATATTGCACGTGTCGGATATATCGCGTTTAGTTATTTTATTGGGCCCATTTCAATTGCCGAACAATCAATTTATTGGAATTTATTTATTAAATTGTTTAAATGTTACGATAGATGATGATTCGAAAAACGATTCCTAGAACTGCTAAGGAAAGTACTATCGTTGAAAGGGGGAAAAAGAAACACCAGGATAGTTAATACTTGTCTGTGTACCTAGGTCTTGATTTGTGGAAATCGGAAGTAGAAATCTCAGTTGCTGGGGATCTTGCGCCGTAATAAAAACGTATATTCCTGTTTCACTGGTGGCTTTCATTCAGCACGCACAGAACTTATCGTGACGAGCACCAATATTCGAATCGATTTGGCCTCTCTGTATGAATGATATAACACTTCGTGTTCAACTCTCTCGTTCACTTTTCAGGCGGGAACGCGAGGACGATACCATCACAGATGATGAGACCCGAAAGTCCGACCGTAATCTTGGATTTTGTCAATGAATGCGTTACACCGTATATAATAGTGTTTATAACGACACCAGCAAGACTATAATGATCGTCGTTCATCTGTGCGATATTTGTCAAATACTATATGTTCAAACGCAACATAAGCAAACATCTATCATCTCACAATACGTCACATGCGACAGTGTCAAGGCTGAAATAGAAGAAACGAACATACATCGATTGCAGAATGTAGCCGTATGATAAGTAAACGGCCTCTCGAATTGTTCTCTCGCGTTGCTTTCCAACATCCAAAAACAAACATAAATAAAATGATATGAAAACTCATTTGTTTAGTGTTAGTGAAACAAGAGTCATTGAGGACAAAAATCCTCATGAGAAGGCCGCTGGGTAATTTGTCTGGTGAGTCAAAATCCAAAGAGAGAAGCACCACCCCGATACAAGAAAAAAAATCGCCCCAAAAGTCTTGAACATAACCAGATGTTTACTGCAGTCACTTAGAAGAACATCTCAGACAGGTTATTCACCCTTAAAACTCTCTGCGATCTTGTTTCATTATGTAATATTTATATATTAAATTATTTCCAATGTCCGATCTACAGCGTTAGCCACGAAACTTGAGACAATGGACCCCTGTGGTAAATTTGTAAAACTCAAAGGAATAGTGGAAAGAAAAAAAAAGCCCGCGAAATCCCATGAACATGGTTTCTTTTTCAAAAACTGAATCAAATCACCTCGATTCGTCAACCTCTTATCGAAGTTAGACCCCGAGACGCCTTAATCTTTACTTGTATGTAAATCCCAGAGGACAGTGAATAACTAGTGGCCTCCACTGAACGTTTGAATTACCTGCTTGTCTTTCGAGAGATATGAATTCTAGGAGGTTTCAAGAAAATGAAAAAACAGAACCACCGAGATCCTATCTAATGAATATTTTGCCCATTTACTGAAAGCCCTTACAAAAAAGTTCTATAGAATTCTATAAAAAAAATCTATAGAAAATCTATAGTCAATTTCTATAGGGCCTCTATAGAAAAATTAGACATTTTCTAAAGAATTTCTAAAAGAAATCTAAAGAATTTCTAAAGAAATTCTAAAAATTCCTAAAAAGTTTCTAAAGAAAATCTATAGGGTATTTATATAGAAACTCTATCGAATTTATAAAGAATTTCTAAAGAATTAAAGAAAAATCTTAGGATTTTCTATAGAAACTCATATAAAATTATAAGAAAACTATAAGAGATCTATAGAAATATATAGAAATATATGGAAACTCTATTAGAAATTCAAGAAAATTATAAGCCGTATATAGAAGCTCTATAGAAATTCTATAGGAACTGTGAAGAATCTCTAAAAGAAAATCTATAACATATTCCATGGAAAATCTGTGGGTCTCCAAAGATCGCTATAAAGAAGCTTAAATAGTGTCTAAGAGAATCTATTCTTATTCTGGATGACCACAGGCCACTATAATTACCTCTGATCGGTTGGTTATGGCAATAGTTGTTGATTGATTTGAATAAGCTGGATACACCCTCACCCTCACCCCCCCGCCCCCCATCCTCCAACTCTCCCCAACCGGGACGGTCCTCGCGTTTGCTGCAGGCTAACTTTGATATAAATATATTTTTCATTATTGCGCCATCCGGAAAAAAAAAAAAAAAAATATGAAACTATGCAGTGCGAAAACATCACTGAGGCTAATAGGAGAGCATACTAATTTTAGCTTCGAACGTTTGGACCCCTAATAAGCCGTTATCCAATAATTTCAAGAATAACACAAGGAACCTACCGGTCAGTTAATTGTGATCCTCATTTTCCTGCCAAGGTTTAATGCATATTAAATACGCATTGTTCAACCTGTTAATTAACAGGATAGGCCTAACCACACCACATGCACCAGACTTGCCCTAGCTATATAGCAATACAAACTGTGTGTATAACTTGCCTACGTGCTACACTGAATATTTGTTAAGCTATAGCCTACACATTCCCTCTACGAAAACTTTAGGCTGGAATATGAATACAAAATAATACACAATCCAATATCATTAATTTCCACTGACAAGCTGAAAAAAACAACACACTATAAATTCCTGGTCAATTAAATAAGACATATCCAAGGTCGTGAATAGTAAACAATTTAGACTGGAATGGCTGACATTCAGAACACTTACAGAGACTAACTGCCACCGCTACATTTGAATTAGCGGCTGACAACATCAAAAACTGTTCTTGGTCAGTTGTGATTTGTTTAACCTGACTGATATTATTTAAAATTTATCGTTAGATAGACAGGTAATTAAAAAATCAAATGATGTAAAGTGGGCTAATTTTAGCCTCATCACTTTCACTATAGATCCCAAAAACATTTCATTCATTCATGGATATGATTTAATAGAAGAGCATACATTTATTATAAATGGCTACTTGGCAACCCCCGAAGTTCTATAGAGATACTATAGAAACTCTATAGAGTCTCTATAGAAATTAATGAAGGCTGTTTATAGAAAAATAAGTTCTTATTTCCATTTTTATGCAGTATAGGCATAATAAATGTCAGTCTTACAGAGAGGCTAACAGGACAGCCAGGAGACGTACACATCTTTAGGCCCTGGCCACATACCTAAATTCTCTTTTATTGATATTAGCACAGGTCTAATTCGTAAAGGGGTGAATGGGGGGGGGGGGGGAGGGGTCGCATTAGCTATACAAACATAAAACAAAGTACAATTGGCAGGTGTGGCGTACTAAAAAATTTGGAAATGTTGACGGTGGTGCGGCATTAGGCAGGAGAACGTACGCGTCGGCAGCCCTGCATTTTGTCAAACACATTAGAGGGTTGTTGTTAAAAAGATGGGGGATAAAACTTCTTTCTTTATTGGCCAAATCTCCCTCCCAACCATTGATGCATGGCAAGGTCAAAATTGTCGTCACCCAGCAGGGCAGCAGCTTGCTCCTCCACTTTAAGTTAAGGTGTTGATTGAGAGGGGGACGAGGAGACACATGAATTAAGGTACGTGTTGAATACAAGTGATTGTACCCAGCTAATATTATAAAGATATCAATCACATAACAGGTATTGTTAAGTTTACATGTGGGCGGCAACAATTTCGGAAACTGCCCGAAGACAACAGGACGCCTTTTAAACTAGCAGCCCACACAACAAGACGTTGTGGGATCTGTGCCAATCGAAAGACCATTTGGAGATTTTCTATCAAGATACCTCTCCGGGGACATTCCCAAACTCATCGCCCGAAGCAAGCTCCCGATACAACTTGGTACTTTTCAACTGAATCTTTGGGATCGTCAAATACGCCAGAAAAAAAAGAAAAGGCGCGATTCTTGGGAACGCCACTAGTGACCTATTGCCAAGGAGACGATCGCCCATTGATGACAACTCAATGTTCCATATTGAGGAGCACCTGACGAATCCACTCAAAGAAATTCCCTCTAATGCCAACACCTTTCCAATTTAAGCAGAGGACCGCTCATGAGGAACCTGTAAAAGCTTGCTATGAGTCTAGGAAAATAATATCAAGAGCACTGCTTGTCAACGGCACTAGTAACATCTGCAATCAATTTCAAGAGATTAGCAAACACGAACGATTTTTCATTGAAGCCATCTGATGTACCCCGATTAGAAAATAATCGACAAGATGATCCCGCATGATGGATTCTAACATCTTGCAGACTACACTAGTAGACTCACTGGTCCGTAATTACGAGGAAGAGACCGGTTGCCTTTTCTTGAAAATTTGAGAAAAACTTGTTCTCTTCTCCAATCTTCCGGAACAGCACCTTCTCGCAAGGTTCTATTGAAAATGTACAAAGGAACAAACAAACTGGTCGGCAAAAATATTTCAACAAGAAGGGGTGAATTCCGTCCGGACCAGGAGCTTCACCACTTTTAAGCTTCTGCAGTTTCTCTTAATCATCTACTCGCACTAACACCATATCTGATACCTCAATGCTATTCAAGTCGACCTCACATACAACAAAAACTACACCCCCAATGCCACGGAAAGTATCTGTCCGATCTTGCTATAAGCAACATAAACCTGGAATGTGAACTTCGGTTGAGGAATGGCATTGTATAGCCAGACTCCAACTACGTCGTACTTGCGTTCCTGGAACAAAATTCGGAACTCACCAAAATTTATTCCTGATACTTTGAACATTAGCGTAGAGAAAAATACAGCTTGCTAATATGCTATCGCTACTGTAGTATCTAGCTTCACCTCGCCACCGTATCTAGTTAGCAACCATTCCACACAGTAAAATAACCAACTTCCCTAACACTGGGGCTCCTGTACCATTGACGGTGAAGATCATCCTTTGTAAAAAAGATCCTCCTTCCCCAGAAGAAACACAACACGTCCACAAACTGATTCCATGACCAGCGCACTCCAACTTCAACCACTGTTGAGACCCGTTCTTCTATCAGCAACCAGACCGTTAAAACGGGGAGAATACCACACATGCGACTTTACCACTGGTTAGATTGAGGCTTGCACAACAATCTTCAACTCAGGATTATTAGGACATCTGGCAGTCCTCCGGTGGTTATTAGTCCCTTCCAACAACCACCACAATACTCGCCCCATATACCGTTCACCCTCGCCTTATGTCCTCACCATTGCACCCGGAAGGCAGACAAGCCGTACGTGAATTGCCAGATCAACATACGAACAATCGAGTCCCCTGCCAGCAAACACCTCCCCTTTTCCTTTCCTTCCACCACCGCGTCCATCTTTACTGCCATCCACCGTGCCTTGAACGACGTTTCAGATGCCTCTATTCCCTACACTCTCACCCGCGGGCACACCATCCCGACTGACCCCCCACCCCCGTACGGCCTCCTCAAAGTCCAGCACACTGAAAACTATATAGTAGCCACCTCTGGGCCTGGGTTTACCTACCCCGAATCTCCACTCTGCCTCCTTCCCACACTTTTCAGTACCCGCTCCTAAATCCGCTAACCTGAAACACTTCCTGCACGCCTACACAGAATCATTCATTTTCGTCTCCTGAAATCTGGCACACCCCCCCCTCCTTGAAGCTTAGCCCGGAACGGAAATAATCGCTAACAATTCGCAACTGACTGCAAAACACCCACTTGCCCCCTCATAGTGTGCCACCCCCCACACCACGAAACACCGCAAAAGCCCCTTATTATCTCAACCCCTTGCACTCCCCGGTCTCTCCCTTTCCTTCCTTCCTTTTCAGCTTCTTCTAAAAACTAAAGTCCGGTCGAGAAAGTTTGAAGATGCTTCAGCAATCCCATTATACCCAAAGGAAATATCTTTCTCGTCTCGGTTTAATAAAAATGAATTATGGTCTTAAAAATTTTTGTTCAACATATAAGATGAACTTCGGGATGATGCTGCAAAACCCCGAAAAAATTATAACGTTTCATCATACGACCACAAAAATCACAACGATTGAGTTTATTCATCAGTTGCAAGTAAATGGTTGGGCCTGAAATGCG
>JAODTK010005515.1:0-13145 GCA_026419785.1 Sclerodactyla briareus | reverse complement strand
GACTGGGAACTGGCATTTGAGAGTTGAGAGTTTATGACCAGCCCTAATTAAAACGACCGATGATCGCCTTCCATGACGTTGCGGCGGAACGAAATACCCGTCCCAATGCGTTTGATATCGATTACGGTATTCGTCCACAATGTATCAATGCACAACCACAATATCGATATATCGCGTGACCGGCTAACTGCCGGCCAAGCAACGAGTGCGTGACCGTGTCCCACTCCCCCTCCCTAGACGAAATATATTACGCATTGCTGGGAGAGTATTATTGTGACGGTTTTTTACTTTAAGAAGCCTTTGCTGGCTTTGAGACTCACCAAAGAAGTCTCAGGCCGTATCCAACGCCTCTACAGAAAATCCGGAGCCCACCCACGCCCGACGACCCCCTAACGCCCTTGCAGGAGAAGAAGAGCTATTCTTCTTAACAAGGAGCTTGAGAAAGCTCCACAGTCAGATCTCGGAGGGATACACCCCTAACTACCTCCGGGTAAACAAGAGTTATCCAACACTCCCAGGTGCACTAAGTTGTACTGACGAGGGACAAGTGTCTTGGAGGAGACTCATCACTCCTGTCGCGGCAGAACGGCAGTCTGCTGTACAAGATCCTGGCGCGAAAAGCTTCTCCTCGTCAGGCCGAAGCCAGGAGTGGTACCAAGCCGCCGCTTCCAGGACAAAATACAACAGGGCTCAACAGGATATCGAGGCCTACGAGGACAAAGTTCGAATCCAGCCGTCTGCCCCCTGACACTCAGAAGCTTCTGAGGGATGCCCAAAAAAAGAAGATCCGAACGGAACAAGCTTCACATAACAGAAGAGTCGAGCAGGAACGGCATTAAGTTCTACAAATCCATGCACAGATAGGCGCCAGGCCTTTTTCTGTGATTCCAAACGGCTCTTTTTAGGGAGAACCACAAGCCCACCAGAAAGGGTAGGACATACCGCACCCCAATCTATCTCAAACAAGCCTGTGTCCGTTGCTCCATTTCTTTTTTACTGTCATGAGCTAAAGATAACACGATCCCGTCTAACAAAAGACGGAACGAGAATTTAACAGAGCGTGTGTTTTTTGAGCGTTAAATAGTATAATAAAATTCCCTTAATATTAAAATATAACCGTAATCGTTATCAAACTCGAAGGAGGGGTCTTTGGCGAGCGCCGGGAGCGCGGGCTACACGAGGCCACAGCCAAAACCTGCAAAATGAGGCAAATAAACTCAAAGAGTACTTTAAGAAACCATCAGACCGCCATCTATACAATATAGTTGAGTTATCCAGCCCCCCACCTAGGTAAGGGGTTGCGGTGGTACGGTTAAGTTAAAGTTCATATTACACCAGATAAATCGAAGCAGTACGCATGTTCTCTCTCTAAAGGCAACTCACAAGAACAATGCGCCCTCGTTTTATCATGCGACCCATAAAAAAAAGCGGCGAACACAAAGATTCCGCAGGCAATCCACATGGTCCCTCAAGTGACCTCTTATAAACCAGCACTTGGAAGACTACCTGGCGGCAACAAAGGCTGAGATGCGCCATAGCATTCCTATCGATAATGCACGCAACAATACCCAGAAAGCAGAACGCATCGCTCAAAATACACATTAGGAACGATCACTCCATTGTGGTTAAGCCCTTTGACAAAGGAGAGGCTAGCCATACTCAATCGCTCAGATTATCAAACCGATATCGAACGTCAGCTGAAAGGCTGTATTCACGAACGGTACCTAGCGACATAACCCACAAGCCACCACCGACGATGGTGTTCAAAACCGCCTTCACCATGCTCTCCCCAAAGAAATAGACGAAGGACATTCAACTACCTAAATCCCCACAACCATAAGACTCGACGCCCGGATATCTTCTTGCAACTAAGGTGCACAAGCACCTCCACAACTCAAAAATTTGCCAGGCCGACTTCATAGGCGGTAACGGGTCACCAACAGAGCCAATATCAGCCTTTGTGGATTATTTCCTCTTTCCAAAAGTAGTAAGGCAAGAACTTATGGAAAGAACAAATCACATCCTCACAACTCAGAGGATGAATTACTAAGTTAATTCCATCGCTCTCCGGATGTCATACTCAATGTCCCAACAGGTCACAGGATGCGGCTCTCGACACATGCCAGTTGCATACGATCACGCACCTGAGTACTATTACGATATACCGAACATATCGTCCATATAAGCGCAAACCTCATTGATCTCATACTCAAACGCACTGCTTTGAATTAACGGCCAATTATAGACAAAAAATTGGTTGTGCATGGGAAGTCAGCGTCCCCTGAAGATCTGCGGACATTTTTGGCACAAATAGAGACCTCAATCATTCATCAGAACCAAACCTCCTACAGTGGCTAAGGTACAGAGATAACATACTCTGTTGTACAGTGGAAACAAAGATGACTGAACTCCATGGTGGACTTCCACGTACTACACCCACGCCTTAATTCACGGCAGAAATTTTCTGATACTGAAGTCACATTCCTCGTCAACAATTTTTCAAGAGAGACAATTCCCGTCAAACCGGCTTTCCAGATACAAGAATCTATACCAGCCCACGGACCTACCAGATTTAATCGCAATTTCAGCTCCTCCCCAAGCCCCCTTGCAATGGCTTTATCAAAGGGAAGTCCTAAGGTTTGCACGCCTATGCAACAATGGAGGCCCTACAGCGCAGACTTTCATCGAGAAAAAAAACATTTTCCATACAAACTTCTGCTCCGTAACTAACCGAAAGTAGAGGTGGTATCCCGTTTCCAATCTATCAAGCATGATGAGCAAAAGCCCCCCCGCGACAAATATGCGACGCGCGGCACTCAAACAAACGGCACGGCACGCCACTCAGAACCACCACGGGTGTTTCAAACTAACATACACCCCCATGTCAAAGCCAGGGACCTGAAAGAGGCCGTAACTAAGCCGTGCACTTGATACCCGGTCACCCAAACCTTCGCAACTGTTTCCCCAAAGCCCCATAATGCCCACCAAATGCACAAAATTTCAGAGATTTACTAGTTAAATCCAGATTTCCACCCGGGCATGCACACGAACAAAAAAAAGCCCCGAAAAAAGACAATACTCTTCTCGATGAGTTGATCGCAGTACTATAAACAAAATACTCAAAGTTGTTCCATAAACATAGGCACCGCCACAAAACGATACCACTGATGAAGCCCCAAAATAATATCGGGGGCAGAACAAACTATAGTCTGGTTTCAAAGTCTACAAGTCCAACAAAGTCTCACCACGTCACCAACGCTCCTAGCATGCCTAACTCCACCAGGGAGGGGCAGTGAGCACGGCCAGCATGTGGGGCCTGGCGGCGATGTCGTCTCGCGATATTACGCACTAGGGTTACATTGATATCGCTCGATATCATGTGACGAATATATCGTGCGATACCGTGGTCGCCGTCGAGACTATATTTCGTCGAGCGTCCTAAAAGCGACGCTACCGTCTGCACTTGCCGTCTACCTCCCTCATCCATCCCGAGTCAAAAAGCAAACAAGGTGAACATGGTTCAAATAGTGGTTATATCCCGCCCGTTTAACAATTTTCACTGACGGACTGTCACGTGGCAAACGATTTGAGTATACCTTGAACTTACTACAGTCGTTTTTACAAACCCCAAAAGCCGCACAAAATGGTCAAATTGTTTAATCGGCGTCAATGTATACGATGGAAGATCCACTTGATCGTTTTTTGCACCAACTGTCCACTCAGCTTACAAGCCCCAAGCCAACTACAAGTGATCAAATTGTTCCGTCGGCTATCACTATATGTATATTATATACTTGAATATATGTATATTTTTGCCTGATTAACAATATACGAATGGACCGCCGTTTAAATCACCGTCGCATGGACACTCCTTGAATGCAAACCTACTATGTTTTAGACTTTACTCAAGACACATATCCGACTTGGTTAAGCCATGTTGTTCAAGACTTTTTGACAAACCACCACGCGACTCAACTCCAAACTGCAATCCCACGCCACAGATCCGCGAATTATTAAAGTGGTTTTGCCCAAGATCCCGGCCCCAAATCCGCTGATTGGGATTCCATGATCTCAGGTAGCCTCCCATAACGACCAAGTCCTGTTCGCCGACAATGCCAACACGACCTGTTACCCGTCACCCCCCCCCCACTTATTACTATTACTGTGTGGGTGGTCGGACTTGTCACTTTACGAGCTACACCTAGTTTAGCTGAGGGGTGGGGGTTTGTTGGCGTCTGTCGCACCCAACCCACCACCTAAATGTTCCTGTAATCGTCATTTGTGAGCGCGGGATTGTAACGAACATTTTCAATTTTTGTTTCAACTGGTTACCTTACGAGCTAACCTAGGTTCGCTGGTTTAAAAGGGGTGGGGGTATTGTATGGCGTCTGGCACAGCCCCAACCCACCCTAAAACTGTCTGTCATTGGTCATTTCGATGCTGGGACGTCACGACATTTTCAACTTTGGTCCAACGGTTACCTTACGATCTAACCAGGTTAGCTGTAGGGTGGGGTCTTGGTATGTCGTCTGGCGCACCCAACCCCCACTTAAAATGTCTGTCTTGTCATTTGTGATAGCTGGTAGTGTAAACAAACATTTTCTACTTGTTCCAACTAGTTACTCAGCGCTAAGCTAGCTCATTTTTTTGGGCCCCAGTTATTGGCGTCTGGCGGCCGCCCACCCCACCAACTAAAATGTCTGGCACGGGTCCCTTCATGTTTCATGGGATAATGCTTTAATTTTTGCCGTATATTTCCGCGGTTTCCTCGGGAGCTAAGCTAGCCTAATTCTTGGGCCGTTTGTTATGGCCCTCACCACCCCCCCACCAGAAGGTTTCGTGCCAGACGGACATTTCCTTGCAAGGGCCGTAGCGTTCGTCACTGCTGTTATGGCTCACAGTGGGTTACCTCTCCAGCTAGGCTGACCCCCTTGGGCTCCTGCTCTAAAATCATTCACTTGTCATTGCTTCGTTCAAATGAAAAAGACGACCACAGAGCACAGAGTAATTAGTCATATAGGGACGCGATCTGAAGATTACACGGCCACGACCTTTCGATATCGTTTCTAATTTTAAGTCTCGTCAACTGGAAAGACACCATGTAGGCCCCCTGTTATCCGGGATTGTAGAATGAATCAACGGTATTCACGCCTGTTTGTAAGATTCGTCTAAGGGGAGGACTTCACCAATACTATAAATTTGGGAAGAGTCTCTGTTAACACAAAAAAAACACTGTGACTACCATATACATTATGTAGCACTCATAGGCAATATGGAACACACGTACACTATGGTGTTAACACACTTAGGCGACAATTATGTTACACTTTGCTCCCGTGGAACACAATATGACACTACGTGTTACACGTAGAACATTATTTCCTTCATTTAGATACTATCACCACTGCCACTATGTTACGCCATAAATTACAGTGCTCATTCTAGGAAAGAAGCACTGCGAAACAACCAGGGGATTCCAATTTGGACAGGCAGGACAGTGCCGATTCTTTGATCCAAAATGATTGGCATTTCTGTTATGTTCGCGTAGGTGAGTACGCATTGTTGTATCGTTGTTGAGCTATTCTGCTAAGGTTCATTCACTTACCGCCATATGGAAGGTTAGGTGATCTGCCAATTCCAGTCCCGATTATAAGCCGAAGATAATAATGGGATTTCAATCCATCGTTTATGTTAAACTTGGCAGGCATCCACTTTTGTTTTGTCTTATATTTCACTATGCAACCACTAATGAGTATTTGCCCCTACCTACACTTTTAACCTCACTGACGCGGATTCAATAGATGCGGATGCCGGGGTGCGGCATGATTAGCAAAACTCCAGTTTTGCTAATCATGATAATAATGACTGTCTCGACGGAGTAAAGTGTAATAGAATCCTAATAGCTCATGTATATAGACGATGAACTATTTTTGAGGAGATGTTCCACCCACACATTCCTAACGCGGTTGATGTGACACCATGTCCACGTTGGTACGCGTGTAATTTTCCTACTCTTGCCGCTATGAACCGCACTTGTTAACCTGTACACCAGTAATGTTACAGCTAATTCAGATACTTCCACGGTTTCACTCGGTGACAAGGCTTTGTGGTGTCATGGCTCTTCTGGCAACATGACTCCGCGCCTCGAATACACATACAAAGGGTCTGTGCAATCATTCTGCGTTTATAAGAACATCGGTAGCAAATTGGTAAATTTGAAAGTCATCCCCCTATCTATATCTAAATACGGTGCATTGTTGTTCAAGAAAACATCTTCAATAGAGTATGAAACAAAGGACGTTAAATAGCGGCAGAATCATCAGGTAACGCAGCAATGAGAAGCTCACCTGAAATAATTTCGGAAAGTTAATGAGCGGGTGAATGGGCGACCGACATTCCATAAGAGTCAATTCGAGTTTAAGAGGCCGAACAATCTGTGTTATTTTCCCCCACGTATGGCATACCTATTGGGAGACATGCGGCAACAGGTCGCGTATTCTGTTTTACAATTTGGAATGTTATATAAAAGCTCGACATGTTTCGGCGGCAACCGCTCACGTGTTATCTGTACAACGCCATAAAGCCTTCCATCATTTGGTCAGAAACAAGATAGCCTCATCCACTAAGTTTCGTTGTAATCCCATGGACGAAACAAAATGTCACATGCATTATGCAAAATTTTGACCCACGATACCCTTGAGATACTTTTAACTTTCGTCAGGACAAATGTAGTCCCCCCATGCACCAAGTCCCCTCGTTCAAATCTGACAAATTTTAGACGATTCAAATTTCCATGCAAATTTGACCTCCGATGACCTTGAAATGACCTCCCACATTTTCGTTCCAGGACTAACAATAATCCACATCCACCAAGTTAGGTTCAAATCCGACTGACTTAAACAATTCGCGTAAATTATGTGAAGTACCGGCTCCCAGCCTTTGCAGTGTCAGCCTACTTTCCGAACTCAACCGAAATTTCCTCGTGCGGCCATTTGAGTCTACCAGTTTCGTATCACCCGGTAAGCGTTGAAGAGCTACACACCCAAAACCAAACTCCTCCCGAAACTTCTAGTGTCGCGGGATACAATACCCGATTTGGTTGGTTTATCTTAGATTGGTCCGATGATCGATCAATCGATCAATCAATCCATCTCTCCAATATCACCATAACCAATCCGGGAGTGAATTAAAGGAAAATTTATGGAATATTCATGTCCTGGCCAAGTAATTCATAAAATTCGTTGACGAACTATATATCTTATACGCCTGTCCCAAAAAAAATTAATGTTATAAAAAAGATTCGAAGATTTTGAAGTCGCGTTTCGCCATCACCCCTCTTGTACATTTGTTCATAGCGGAAGTGAAAATATTGGAGTAGAACTTGGAGATTTGTTGGTTAATCTAGTTAGGTAGCGGCATTGACAGAGCTGACCAACGATGGTAGTGAGGGAAATTGTGGCGGCGCACTGAAAATAGTGTGGTGGGCAGTATCTTCTTATAATAACCAACGAAATATCATAGGTCTAACAAACAACATCCGACAAGAACTACACAGAGCTCCTTAGCACCCCCGCTCCATAATCACCGCGACCTTCTCCTGGCAGCGACCATTCCTAGGCCCGATCACCCCAATTTCCCCCGAAATCCCTGCTCCTTGGAAGAACATGATCATCTGCCGGGAGGCCCACAGCATGTCAACAGATGCGCCCACTCCGACGTTCACCATCTGCCACACACTCTATGATCCTCCCACGCCCGACAAGACCACAGTGAACAGGATCGCCTGATTCTGTGGGCTGCGTCAATGCCAAACGAGACACAGTCGCCAGTCACGAATCCGGCAACCTGAATGACTCCCCATTTGTCTTCCATAGCACTCTGGCATGCCACACTGAGGTAAACATGGAGGAATATCTGTCCAAACAACTTGTTTTACACCGGCGGACGCGCGCCCCCGCGGGCGGTCGCGGGGCGGGGCGGGGTGGGGGACTCGGGGGGCGGACGCTGGGGAATCTGTTTCCATGAGGGGACGCGGGCGGGCGCGGAAACGGGCAAGGTGTTGAGCTTGTAGCCATTTCTTCTCATGACACATGTCGAAAAGTGGTACTTGAACCATGTGTTTACTTTCTGAACACGTGTGAGTGGATGTTCAATTTCGAAAAACGGGTTCGCGAAAATGTTCAGCACCGGTGCCAAATTGGACACTTGGGTTTCCAAATTTTTACAATGATGCAGCTGTTGCCTAATAGGGAGGCAATTTGCCAATGCCCGTCCCGCTCTGTGGTACAGAAATCCAGTTACTCCCCACCCCCTCCCCCACCCCCACCCCTTCCCGACCCTGATCTCCAAGTCTGGTTCTGGGCCTCAATGCAAGCATGCGCACTGACGTGTCAGGCATTCAAATTATGTAACTTGTTAAATAGGAAACAAGTGTCCTATGTCACACGTTTCCTCTGGACGTCACTCATATTATATGCGAGGCGCCCTGTGCTCGCACCCCCAAAAGCCTGTTAACCCCCCCCTCCCCCCCTCCCTCTCCTAAAATGGAGAATGAAACACTGTCCAGTAAATTTAATTAAATTATTTATTATAAAATGTTCGCAAAAATCCCATCCAATGCCTTCCGCCGCTGCAAGCGTCCTTTCACATTGATCTTAGTGTCCTAATTCTCACATTTTCCTTTGCAAGGGGTTTCCTAACCTGTGGTACCGTACCACCATCGGTACATTTGGACTTTCAAGGTGGTACGCGGGGTGGTAAACTGTGCTCCGAATGCTCTAACTTGCACCAGATTGCGTATAAGGGTTCGTAATTATAACAAAAAATGATCATGAGAACGTCCCCTCCCACATGGACCTCTCCTCCAGGACAGCGATCATTGAAGGCCAGGCCCCCACCTTTTTTTTCAGAAGCTGGAAAAACAGCCATGCCGTACAGTGGACGTATTGGCACCACGCACCCCGCCGGGTGGGCACCACGCCGGGTGAAAAGCTTTGGGATCCTCTGCCGTAGTGATTGCTTGAGCCCTCGTCAGACTTGGACCAGAACCTCACCTTCGTCTTGTCCTTCAGCTCATTTTTCGATGCCATCCAGCAATCCAAGTTGCGTCAGCATGGTCTGGGGTCGTCAACTCATATAAAGGTATGGTTTTGTTGCACGAGCTCAATAAACTCTTCAGTTTATTTCTTTTGATAACTGTGGTTTGGGGACATCCCGGAATAGCCTCGTTGATTACAACGTTTATCATAACTTGTACATGAGCTTACGAAGAGTTTTTCATAACGTTTAAATGTAGTGATTTGTCAAAACTTTTTAATGACGTTTTCCATGTCGAAACATGCTCAACATTTCATCTGTTCTGTTTATAGTCCACAATGAATGAAAAATGTTTCCAAAAGTTTTGTAACAGAGTTATTACAACACAAGATAAGTTTCCTACAACATTCTCACACCGTTTCACAACGTTTTTGTGGTTTGCTGGATTCTGACCTCGGCACCTCGCCCGTATAACAGTAAGCAGCACAAATTGGCTATTCAACTCTCACACAATTAAAAAATGCGATTAAGCTATATTCTTCAGGGCACTTTGTTCACTACAAGCTCCCTTGAAAACGGGGAAATTCCCGAGAGTAATTGCGCAAATACCAGGGAGGCACCGCGGACGGGGTTTGAAATCGCTTCCCCTTCCTACCCGCCCGCGCGTCCCGCCTACCCGCCGCGTCCCCCGCCTACCCGCCCGCGCCGCTCGTGCAAACGAACTCCATTGAAATAACAGTGAGCGATTTTTTCCCCGCCACGGTTCGCGTGGAAACACAGCTTTAACGTATTCAAAGCGCTTCGAGTGTGAATAGGCATACAGACTGAAGTCGTGTCCACCAACCCCAACTCACATGACACATGGTCACTGATGACCCGCCGAAGGAGCAAGTTTCATCTCCTCGTTTCACCCAACACCAGACCAACCTACTGAGTCCCAGCTGCCCTATTAAGCAAACCGTTTACGAATCCTTCACGTGGTTTCGAGCATGTTTCTTCCATATTTCACACAGTCATGTAATACCCAGACATAATGTCCCACTTAGTTGGCGAGTATGCTCCTTAGTGGTCGAATTATGCACAAGTGCCGCGTTGTGTCTTCTTTTCCTCAGTCTCTTGTGCAAGGAATCGCTTCGACGAGACGTCAGTTCGTGCAAACTCAACGCCATACCTAAACGTTCATTATTTAGCATGGCTGAGCCAGATCCCAAAACCCACGTCTTCTGTTTGGGAGCCTGAGCATTAAACCTAGACCGCACGCTCGATGTGTGAGTGGGAGAGTCTAATGGGGAGGCGCGTCCCCAGATGATACGGATGTTCCTTGACTAACTCTGAGGTCCTGTATTGGTCACCTTTTCCCTCTTTCTCTTCCTGGTGGCCGACTGTGTTTCCTTCTATTGCTAACCCCACAATTCTCATCACTTCTCTCACTCCCTCGTTTTTGATCTCTATTTTAGTTATTTGGGTGCGCGCCCTAGCGCTCCCTGGGTACACCACTAAGGGTTTTCGTCATATGGATTGTCCTATATTACTGTATTGTGTCCGTCCCTGAATGCTGCGGAGTGCGTTTCTTCTCTATTTGTTTCATTGCCATCCTGTTTTATTTTTTCAATGATCAACCGTGTTATGACGAAATCCTGAAAATGTTTCTGTTGTTTGTGGACCAAATTGCTATGTTTACCACTGATGATACGATCACACCGACGACATCAAGCGAATCCTATAATGAAGCCCAGCATGTTCCGTGTGTTCACATGCGAGTTTACTCTTGCCGTCCGCGTCTCGTGTTGGCAACGCTAGATATGAAAACAAGAAGGCGCCACCATCGGGACCATACGTTATATGCTGTTCACTGACGTCGTCGTTGTAACTTATGGTTCTAAGCTTCCGTTGCTCTGTTGTATTCTTCGTCCGTAATCACCTTTAATTTTCGCTGTGCGGTTATACTCTCATCTGAGTAGGAGCTTGACAACACTCGATTGAACTACAGGGCGTCAGCTTTTCAGCTATACTGTCAGCATTATGTGGTAACACAAGGACGGTTTATTGAAACGCAACTGCCGGGTTTTGTAACATGAAGTTAACACTTCATTGGGTTCCCTGATATTTGTGTGTTGTATAGGCAGGTCTACATACAAACAACAGGTCAACGCTAGCATATTTTACTCTTGGTATGCTAGGAGTGATCGGAGGTCCGCCTATATTCGTACATAAAACATCAACTGTGATAACGTTTCTGATCTGTTAGTTATTACTGAACATTCAATGGCGCATTTGGCTTATATGAGTCCTTATCAGTGTGTGAAAATTTGTACATTGTATTATTTTTTCATTGTTCTTGTATCATTGTTCTCTGCTGTTATGTCTGTGTGGAAAAAGTTGCCATGAATCTCATTTTCACGACATACTTGTGGTATATTTGAAGAACAACAACTGAAGCGCGTTTCCATGCACGCGTGCGTGCGGCGAGCGGCGGACGGCGGGCGGGCGTTTTGGAAGACTCGATTTCATGCACGCGGGCGGGCGGGCGGGCGTTTTTCTTCGAGTCAAGCAACTCTCTTCTTCACTTTTATCGCTATATAAGAACCGATGTGCCTTCTATCATTATTATTGTTATTATTATTGTTATATTGTTATTATTGTTATTATTGTTATTTATATTCATATTTATTGTATTTTACTATTTTTTGTTGTGGATGTTGTTTTTGTTTGTTTTGTTGTCGTTGTCCTTGTCGTTGCCGTTTTGTTGGTGTTGTTGTTGCCGTTTGTTGTCGGTGTCTCGTTTGTGTGTCGGTCGTTGTCGTTGTTTTGTTGTTGTTGATTGTTGTTGGTTGTTTGTTGTTGTGTGTCTTTGACGTTGTTCAAACACCGGACGCATCCTATTGTTTTAACCTACACACCGTTCATTTTCCTGAAAACTATTGTTCTGATGGTCCACGTTTAATGTCCCACATAAACTTCATAATTGACAGTGTTTTTGGAGATTTAAGTAGCAAATACTTGATTTTTTTTGCCCAATCATGGGTTTTAACTTGTATATGTGTTTCAAAAGGTGTCTTAGCCGTTTAATATGACACAAGCTGTATAAAATCTCATCCTAGAAAGTGTTTGAAACAGTTTATGAATGTTGTTTGAACATTATTTTGAACCTAATGTCCTCTCTCACTCTTCTTGTCCGGCTTCAAGCCGGTAAATGGCAGGGAAAATCACCCCGGGACTTGATTGCGAAATCCCACCCGGACCTCGGCGGCGGAAAAATCGCTACATACGCGCTTCGAAAACGCCGCCCCCGCCCGCCTTGTTGTTATACTGATTTAGGGGAGGGGTCTATAACTAAGTGGAGGAGTCCCTCCCCTCTGACCTTTTCACGAACTGAATTCCCTCAAACGCAACTGGCGGGCTATCCTAGTACGATATTCTAGCATGAATCCCTATTAAAGATTTTCAGTTTTCTCCACATATTTTTTCCCCAACTACGTAACTGTGTGTTAAGATAGTGTGTGTCAAAACGGTTTGTAAACCTAGCTACATGAATAACTTGTGCACTCCTCTTTGGTTATCATATTAAATTACTAGATTGCTGTACGCTAGAAATGAGTTATACCCTGTTTTTTCAAAGTGCTTGAACCGAAATCCACATAATAGATGCTAGGTACAGTACATGGAGATTGGAGAATTGGCATTCCCATCAATGTTTTGCATAGCCCAGAGCTGATACCGATCTTTATAATTTTCCCGATGGGGCTGAAACTTTGGTCACACCTTGATAATGAGGGTACACATGATGAATTTGGACCTTGGAGGGGTGTTTCCATTTGGGTGTGGTGGCACATCTGTTCTCTAATGTTTTATTTTGTCAAGAGTATCAAATAGTACAAGTCATTGCCTGAATATGTAAAATGTTTTGCGAATTTCTGAATATTACGGGGAAATTGACAAGTTGAAAAGTTACTTTTTCCAAGTACCATTTTTATTTCCTGACTTTCTCTGTTTTATACCCTTAAGTGCTCATTTTCTTGAATACCTTGTGATGATCGACATTTACACAATTAAATTCCTGCTTGGTGGGAAATCTGTATTCTTACCATAGAGAGACCTTTACAAAATTT
>JAODTK010005512.1:0-10214 GCA_026419785.1 Sclerodactyla briareus | reverse complement strand
ACTTCCTGAGAATTTCTCATACACAGGAAAATCACTTCCTGATAAGTTCTCATACACAGGAAAATCACTTCCTGTAAATGCTTAAAAAACATATTCAACATGTTCACAGGTTCTCAAACACAAATGCAATCAGTCGATTTGTCTACCACTACTATTTGCATCTTTACGTACGCTATTGACATTCCCTTGATCTTATTCAAGACACACCAAATATATATGAACGGTCGACAAAAATGCGCAAGGGGTTGTTAGCTTTGCCACTGCATTAGTTTATTCATAGTGGTTGTCACTCCCTTCAAGTACAACCCACACACAAAGCCAAGGCCAACTAGACTTCTTTTAGTGAATTCCCCTAATAATTTCTCTTTGCCTTAACAACGATTACTAAAGATATTAACATTCACTTTGAGGCCTGTGGAGTCACTATTGTTATAGGAATACGATCACATCGCGTTATCTTCTAGTAATTTTCCAGCAGCTCAGTATCCACAGTAGCAGCTCAGTAGCAACGTTATTCTTCCAAATCACCACACATTCTCATGATGTTTCTTGTGAAAAAAGGTCGCATTTCTATCGTTTTCTGGACAGAGGAAAATATAAAACTATTATATAAACGGAAAGCAAATGGCTCAGTGATGCATGACTCAGTCTTGAATAGGCCTTAACCTTTACATGAACAAATGAGATAATGGGATGATTGTTTTTTTTTTTTTTAAAGAAACCAAACTCCAGCACGACCGGACCAAGAGTTCTGACTTATCAGTCGACAAGGTCGCTGAACTGTGAATTATGCTGACCTCAGATGACCTTTGACCTGACCACAAACAATAGTAATCATGTATCATCATAGAGAACCCACATACCAAGTATGGAGTGGTCGTTATTGTATCCACAGGCTAAAATTGGCCACAATTATCAGTTTTCCACGATTCTCTTTTCACCAAAAATGATCCCTTTTCTCTACACTGGGAACAATAGGGTTCTTGTACTACCATGAGAAAGCAGTATGCCAAATGGCCTATGATAAAAAATTAAAAAAAATAACAAGGTCAAATCATGAATTCTAAATTTCATTTTCAATAAAAATAGAAGACACTAATGTTAAGTTTAGTTATTGATGTAGATGGTGCTGTATTACACAGGCAAATAGGTACAGTATCTGTAGGAACCTGTAGTTTCATTTCAAAACTTTTTCCAAGTAAAAGAGGTATCAAATTTCTAGTTATCTTGAATTGCAGTGTTCGTCTCAAATTACATGCTAAACGTTGAGAAAGGTGTTTATGAGCAACAACAAAAAATGTTTTGCATCTTAGACTAAGCACAATGTGCTGTAGCTCAAACCGCGCAATTGTACCAGACGAAGGTACCATTATGTGTCATGAGGCCAAGAAGGCAGTTCAAACAAGATATTGTGCCCCTAATATGACTTTTGACCTTGATCTTCATATGGCAAAAAAGGTCTTAGCAAGTCAATAAATATTCAAATGATGGCCCGTGCCCACACAGGGCCTGCGTCCTAAATCCATGGCACCATTAAAGTAGAGCTATTAGACCATTATGAACGAACATTAGCACTGTGCAAAAGAATTTCGTAGGAGATAAGAGATTTTCCGTATTCAATGATGGGTCCTAGGGTCCAAACTGGGTCCTAAAAATCCTTCAACCCCCAATGGCCCTAATAACTGTTTGTGGTTCGTATGCTTCTTTTACACAGATATTACTTTTTTAAAACTCTAAAGTAACATCTGCTGAAGAGAAAATTATTGACCCCCGAACATTCATTTTTTTTTTTTGATGGATGTTGCCCAGACTTGAAAGTGTACCCTTTATTCATTCGACCTTTCAGAACGTCATTAGACCGAACATAAGCACTGACCAGTGCATCGAATTTTGTTGGAAGAATATTTTGGCAAGATTTCACATGATGGGCAATAGGTCCCCACATTGGCCAGAATTTGCAAAACACAAGACACATTACTGCACTCTCAAAATCAATTGAAACTTGGGTGGAAACTCAGTTGAACTCGGTCGCCAGTAGGTGGGGAGAACCTTGGACAAAAATCCCTGAACGCTTTGATGGTCCAAGCTGATATACCATCATTAATCCCAATATGCATCCTGTGCACTATAATTTGTGTAAGAGGGAAATCATTTTGGCATAATTCCTATGATGGGCCTCCTAGGGCCCACACTTTGGCCTTTGGGTCTAAAACTCTGATAACACTGTAGGTTACGGCGATTAGAACCGTTATTCTATCCCGAACATCAGCCTCGCATCAAATTTCGTGGGGGAGTTACAAGCTTTGTTACAAGAGTTTGCCGTATTTCATATAGTTGGCCCTCTGGCCCAAACTGGGCCCCTGGCCCAAATTTTCCTGATCACTCCCATGGTGGCCCTCTAACCCAATACCATCACATGTAACTTTGAAGAAAAAATCAATTGCAAGCTTTAGAGGAGATGCATTTCAAATACTATGGTTGAAATTTCAATGAAATGGGCCCTCGGCCCAAGTGGGACCTGAACAAAAAAATTCCTTGGCAGAACCCAGAATTTGACGTATGACCCTCTCCTGACCGAACCTCAGTACTGTGCACCAAATTTGTATGAGGAGAATACATATTTGTGATTTTCACACACCTAATGGCCTGATTTTGAGACACTTGTTATGTAACGAAAGGAATATTTATACGAATGAGGCGGATCATCTTGTCAGTGGAGGTCCGAGGGTAGTTTATAGCCAAGTCAAAATCCCATTGAAATCCTGGGAGGAACTGCATGCTATTGGAGAGGAACGTCTCTCCATTTGTCCCATTCAGCCCACGGGTGAGAAAGCAAGGCAACTCGTAATGAGTAGGTGAGCGACCGAAGGTGAGTGCCCTTTTCATGACGCGACCGGGTGGACACAGAACTGAACAGCTCGAGATGCGTACTGTTGAACGGGATTGACAAGTGAATCAGTTTAATATACGTGAAGAGCTTTGAGAACGTATCCCATAGTATACGCTTCTGTAGGATTCTAGTTACTATTATTGTAACGGAATATCCACTATTATTCATGCTAATACGTGTTTTGGGTTTTATTACACTTGGTACAAGACAATTGAATCATTGCTACCACTTTATACATCACTACGCAGTGATATTAGTATCTTTTGGTAACTTATCGCCCGTGGATTAGATGACCCCAATCCCAGCCTTAATTTTCGAGCTTATAGGCTACAACTTGGTTGTTTGATTTATCAATACTCATTATTCATCGGCTTTATCTATTCTCAAAATTCCCTTGTTTTATCATACAATCCACTCTAATGATCCGTTAACGGGTGAACAAATTATGGACATAACATCGTTCAAATTGCTGTCACTGGCTTCTGTGTGAGTGTTCAATATTGGATGTTGAATCTAGACATTTTTCAATCGCCTCCACAAAAGAGCGACATGGAATCTGAACATGTTTCACTGTGCCATGGCGTTTTCAGAAGACGAACGGTGATGATTAGTCAGACATAATTGGGGAGGTGAACATGGGGAACACTTTTCATATTAGAGAGAACTGGTAAGTATTCTAATACAATGGACGGTAGTAACACTGTTCGTTAATTTAGTTAAGGAACTGTTCTTTGGAATATCGTTTGGCCCTTCTCTAATTCAAATAGAGAACTTACCTTTCATTGCCCACTTTTGATGACAAGCTGATGGCGAGAGTACTCCTCCTGCAGAGGCCCAGTAAACTAACAGGAGAATGAGAACAAGAGTAAAGCATGATCTCCTGAGTGGGAATGATGGTCCTGGGGGGGGGGGGGGGGCTGAACGTGTAGCATTTGAGTGCTCGTATGTGACTGCCGTCTTATAGGCAGTGCTTGGACGTGATGTTATGATGTAGTTTTATGTAAATCAATGCATGTTAGCAGTGATTGAAGAACGCCATGACTGTAGCGATACGTAAACGTCATATTTTTGGGTAGTAATTTTTCACGCTTTTCCGATTCGTATCAACGCCCCGTACTACCTACTTATATTTTTTTTGGTCTGAATCGAAACCATACTCTGACCTTAGCCTGTTCTATATGCCATAGATATCTGTATCACATATCACGTGCCCTGACTTTAATCGCTTAGCAATTTTGGCTATCAAGTCAGTTCGCATGCACCAGTATTTTGAATATGGGTTATTCCGCAATCCCAAGCATTGGCCTCTCATTGCCTCAGTGGATATTTCTCTTTTCTATCACAGGGCGTGCAGCCAGATATGTGTACACGTTTTCAGTATGATTATCAGCTTGATCTATATATCAGCATTGTTTGCAGGCAAGCTATCTATGATGGAAGACATTACCATTGTGGTTTGTACGTAATTTATATGTTTATTTCGAAAGGTCGGATGAGATTTGTAGTCAGTTTGCCTTTGTCATGACTGAGAAACTATCCACTGAGGGGTAACCGCATGGTGGGATAACCTGTGGGCACTAGGAAGTCCATCAATGAGGTGCCTCCAAAAATTTCCGTTGGTTTATTGTGTGTGCATATGCTTTTCCTTCTGCGTAAATCCAACGATTTGTTTATGTTTCTCTTCGCGAATATCTATCTCCAGTTTGGATTGGCCGACAGACCATCCGTAAATTTTCACTTGGCCCGCCCTGAAAGTCCACCCAACTCACATTCACAATTTGGCCCAAAATATGCAATTATGAGAAAAACACATTTTGGGGCATTTTCATATTGACCGTGGTTCTCCCTATTTTTCAAAATGATTTGCTGATGTCCAATTGGTGGGTTAAGGTATTTCAGAATTTGAACAAAAATGCAACTAATCCAACTTTTTCCGGGCGCAAATCAACAAACATGGAACAAAAAATGTGGATTAAAATGGAAAACTTGATAATATTTTTCTACAAAATTCTTGAGACATGTCCCGTCAAAATAAAACTTTTGGAGATTAAGTAGAGAAACGAATGGTTACTCTTTTTGGACCACCAACGAAACATCTTGGTGCTTCCGCAATATTTTTAGGTGAAAGTATTTTCCATTGCATTTGCAAAACAAATCTTTCCCACAATCGTAAATATAATGTTGGATTTGGCAGTTAATAGCTTTGGCTTGAAATCGGGATAGAAATTCCCCCAACCATTGCTTATAATTTAAACATATATATAGAGGTATTCTTCCTGATAAATATATCCCCTTTTCCTTGCGCCGTAGTTTGCCAGTTAGTGGAGCCTTGGCAAATTTAGAAAAAAAGAGTGTCTTGAAAATGGTAGACAGTGTACATTCTCATCATTAGTCACCTTTTTAAATACTCAGGATCCTGCAAAATGTTGACACCCAACTGTATACAATGACTACTGGTTTTTGGAATGAGAAGTTGGTATGACGTAACCAACCAAAATTGACTGCACATAGGCCTGTTCACCAAGCTTGAATAGTTTTATATGGCGCACATCGGAACATTGAACACACGGATTGTAACAAAGCATCGTGAGCCTCAGAACTTTCCTTACACACCTTCTAATTCTCTTTTGCCTCAGGTTAGATGACTCTCCACCCTGTGGGACATCCGGGCGGCCTGCTGCAATACCCAAAACTGAGGGAAATAACAAATGAAATGATTGAAACGGCAATCACGTTTATATATTTACCTGGTAATGTGTAGCACACATTGTTCGAATCTAATTTTAACACATAATGGTGGTTTTAGGCACATTTTTGTGTATTAAGGATGGTGTAATCATGCTATAAATTAAGAAGTAACGTTTCATGTAAAGTTGTAAGTAACAATCGAGCTGTAAGTTGTTAGAAGTAACATCTACGATATTGTAAAGAAAAACACCATTACATGATCATTGTTACTTGAGGAACAAGCAGTGATTGCATTTAAGGGTGCCGTAAACACAAGATAAAGGGCAGGGACCGTGGATAAGGACAGGGTCGAGAAAATGTAACTTCTTGCCATTTACCAATTTCATCTGCCCAAAACAGATAAAAAACACCAGTTAGTTGTGTATGGTGCTACCCCCCTTCCCCCCCCCCCCACCCCAAAAAAAAAACTAGCCAGGTAGAGAAAAGAAACACAGCTCAAATACTACTCCTCTTGCCCATAACTCGGGAAGGGAATTTTGAGTTCTTGAAGAGTGGTGCATGAAGCATTTTGGAGACAGGTCTCTTGTATCTGCAGGCCAACACACATACGCAAGATTTGCTTGCTTCATGAATGCACTGACCTGTGCGGGCTATAAAACCTAATGTACATCTGCTTCATTCCCAGATGGCACATACAAATGCAAAGCTCTCTAGAGATGTTTGCCTTCCCGTTTCACCGAGGCACTTTGTAGACATATTCCCCGTCTGTCGCACGCGACCAACAGAGGATATGAAACCACATTTTATGCATAATAATTACTCTACTATATCATGCGATGAAATGAAATATCACATTTGGGGGTGTCGACGATCGACCAGATGTAGTTTATATCAATTCAACTATTACAGGCCTAGTTTTGGCTTCTAGCTGTGTAACTTCAGGTCACCCTGGTCATAAACTTTCCTTCCTGTAAATCATCAGTGCGTGATCTCACACACTCATTGTTCCTCGTCTTGTTCCCCCCCTACCTGCTAGAGAACGCTGAGATTTTCAAAATTTTGTTTCCAAACCGATCGTTGCCGGCTTCCATCCTAATACAAGCGTTATTCAACGCATAAATGCAGAAGGGAAACCCATTATGGGAGCCACAATATACAGCTTTGTATGATATTTTCTGATTGGCTTGCGTTAAGGATGAAAATAGAAATTAAGGGGTTATTCAGCCAACCACCTCTTTTTTTCCACCTATTTTTCCGCGAAACAGTACACATCGACCTAAATGTCCGTTTGAGTATTACAATGTCTGAATGAAAATTATACTGGTTTTGAATACGGTACGGGGAAGCCCATGACCTCATCAGTCCAGTGTCACCTTATTCCTTTAGCACCATTTCAAGGACACTGTTGTAACCCAAAACAATCCAGCAATTGTCAAATCTGGAAATAACCGAAACATGTCAGCTCCAGTACACTACAGATAATGGCACTGATCATTGACCAATTTCAGATTCATTACGCACCTGATTGTTTGACCATGTCTACTAAAGGGTACTAAGTCTGTGAAAATGTGACAAATTTGCCCTGTGCAAATTAGGCACATTACTTAATAAACTCCAGTGACCCATTCTCTAATCTCCAAGATCTCAGTACTGACGGTGGACGGTACTCAATACGTTACGCACGTGGAATCCAAGAAACGTTAGAGGAATTAGTACTTTGGAGAACCTCCAGTGACCTCAATCTGTAAAACGTCGGGGACTAACTAAAAGGACTAAACTAAGGTAACCATACCAAACCAGATTTGACTCCCTTTCGAAATCTTGCGTAAATTAATGCAATTGGACATCTTTGAGTGCCCCTCAGTTGATGCTGAATCTATGTTAACTAGAAACCAATGGTTCAGTTGCCACAACCGAACAAATTTCCAATTTTGTGTAGTGAACTTGTATTATGTGTTATTGGATTTGAGCATTGTTTTCAGTTATACTCACCCTCTTATGACACGAACAGCATCATGAATATTATTCATTTGTGAGAGGGGATACTAGTTGTTTTTCACACAATGGCCCATGAGGCTCCCTCATGACCTTTGACCTTGACTTTGGGTGGTCAAATGTCACCCCAGCAGTCAATGAATATTATGTCCAACTCTGTTCAATGTTCATCAAGCATTAGTAGTTAAGGGCCAAAAGCATGCAAATTGCTATATTATTCTACAATATGAACAAATTTGCCTAGTACCCCACCAGTCCCCTACCCCCCCCCCTTTAAATGACCTTTTACCTGATCCTGTTGGGACTCCCATATTATCCCATAAATACTACTATCAATGATTATTACTAATACAACTAAATGTAAGCACTGTGCAACAGAATTGTTGGAGATACAAATTTTCAGTATTTCCATATAAGAATGGAATGGTCCTATAGCCCAAGTGGGCTCTAGGCCCAAATTCCGAAACCCTCAATGCCAGAAACCATTTTTGTACTTTGAAAAACAAAACAACTGAAGCGTGTGGGAAGAGATTCATTTCAAGTACCATTATGTGAGATTTCGCAAATGAGCCTCGGGCGGCCAGGGGGACCGCATTATTAATAACACTGTGCACCAAAGTTCGTAGGAGATACAAGATTCTGGTGGTATTTCATATATGGGCCCTAGTGCCCCAGAGTGGGGCCCTAGGCCCAATATTCCGGAACACAGGGCACCCAATGGGCCCCTCTACCCAAGACCTATTACATGTAAACTATTGCAAAAAACAAATGATTGAAGCTTTGTGGGAGGAGAATGCATTTCAATAACAGTTTGGCTAATTTTCATAAATTGACGCTCGGCCTCGGGGCCCATGTGGGGGCACGGCAGAATGTTATTAAAAATTCCAATAACACCCCTGAGGAACGTGCTGTTAACCATCAATAGTGAGTGAACATCAGACGTGCACAAGCCAAAATGGGGTTGTTGGAAAAGTAGCGTTCGCCGGTGTTTCCCTTCCCACTTACTGGCCCATGGGGTGTGCCCTGTGACTTGGAACCCCACAGTGGTCACGATGACCATTAGTCAATAAACGAGTGGCCGCGTTTTTGTCGACGACACTGCATGATAGATAATTTGCATGACAACTTAGTCGAACGCTATGAGGGGGCAACTGTGATTATTAATGGCAGCTGTGTTGCCAAGAGAGACGTAATTTTGTATACAAAATGCAGTGCTAGCAGTGGGCGTGGCCTAACTATCAGGTCTCTTGGACGGTGTTTAGCTAGCTCTGGGTTAGAATGGGGATATAATGGGGGAATGGCGTCAAGCGGGTCCACATGACAGCCAAATCATGTCCCTTAATTGTGACTGTGCTAATGGATAGTTAATTATCTACCACTTAACATCAACTAAAAACGCAGCCATTGTGACTAGAGATTCGTCAAGCACAAACATTTTGTGTCCCGAGCAAGAACGAAGTGTTTACCGACTGGATATGATAGAAGATGGAAGGATTATAGAATGACTGGACATCACAATAGTTACACCAGGGATCGCTGTTTTGAGCTAAAACTGACTTGTGGGGTAACCACACCCTCCAGGTTTCTTGGAATTCAACCACTTAGGATTTCGCAGACATTAGTCAAATCAGACACATTGAATGATTTCCATTGACCCCTGAATCTTCATTGAATAGAACCATGATGGATGGTAGACCATATTCCAACAATCCACAACTCACGACGATCGTATCATCATATTTCCTGTGGGAATTAAAAATCATTTTGGTCCACCTTATTATCCTTTACCTATTTGCCAAACCAGATCACCATGCACTACGTTGCCTCTAATCTTGATAGCTACTAATAAAATTGATAAAATGGACTTAATATGTGACTTTTGTGCCCAAAATCCTGACCAGACCTCGTGTTCGCCCAACCCCGATACTACGTAGGATATCGGCCTCCCGGGGGGAAAATTTGCCCTTCCGAAGAGAATATTTCTACGAGGGAATGTGTGCACGCCTAAACACACACACACACTGGCACACATATATACATGTGGCACACAACACCACCACACACACAACACCCCTACACACACAAACACAAAGTGGTCGCTTGTCTCTTTCTTCTGGACATTTTTTCAAGCTTGATAATTATATATGTTATACAGTTAACGGGTGTATCAGTTACCTCTATAAAAGTTTACACAAACGCATGGCAAACAAATATTTTCATTTTCATTATATATGATATTCCTGTACTTAAATGGCAAGGATTATTACCCTACTGAAAGATGCATTCAAAATTAAATAAATGTTTGTCAAGTGTACGTAAAATTCCAACTAGACCATTGTGAAATTCGATCCGAACCACCATTGGTTGGGGGAGGGTGGCACAGGGAACATAGACATGGTACTATGTGCGTGTTAAGAGTAATTTTAGGGTATGGGCGCCGTTATATCTGTTGGTCTTTATGAACGGAGCCTGCAACATGAGATAGTTCACGGCAGCATCTGTTATCATTAGAATAGAATAAGTTAAGATGGGACCAATGACAGGGTTCCTTTCTGTTTCCATTACACTCACAAAGGACGATAACACACTATATATTCATGCCACTTATGTGGGAGCTGCAAATCTTTGGCAGCACATTTAT
>JAODTK010005511.1:0-14959 GCA_026419785.1 Sclerodactyla briareus | reverse complement strand
CATAGGTGGAAGAAAATCAAACCACACTCAAAATTTTGAGGTCCTAGCTTGTTGTCTTGTTAAGCTTAATTTACCCAGGGAAGTGTGATATGACAGGCAACCCAAAGACGGATTTTGGTTGCCCCTTGATAACAAAATGATTGATAGTTGTTTCTGTTAGGGTTTTTAGTATGTTTGACCTTCTGAGGGATCATACAGCAGAACAAACTTGCAGTTAGCAGATGCAAACAGGCTGAATGCTGGAATCAATGGAAGGTCTAATAATGTTGTGCCAGCCTCTAAGGGATTTAGCAACTAAATAGCAACCAGTCCCACCTTCAAATGCATTGGGTGTGTGAATGTTGAACCAGGCTTATCAAATTTTGTAGAAAAGGTTGAAAAAACAGGTGGGGCTAGCTTCTTTGAATTTTCTCCAGGAGAGACAAAGTTGTGGCTGAAAACGGGATCTAGGTTTTAGTTTTAGATTTCTAAAATATGGAACAGCTGCAGCTTTTGGAACTACTTGTGGAGTGCAGGTAAAGGTTCTTCAAGAGAAAAGGTTTACAGTGGTAATTTACTAATTAGGTCCGCCGGGTGAGAGACTCCATGGGTTGGGTGGGAATCATCTAGAATCACCAAAACAAACAGGTTGGGAATCTCCGTGAATTATGAATACTTACCACATGGACTATCAGGAATTGTTAGCGGTTCTCTGCCTGAAAAAAGCCTCAGAGGAAACAGATTTGGGCGGAAAAATGCTCCAGGCCAAAAAACTCAAAGGGTTAAAGGGACAACTAACTGGCAAAAAGGGAAGGGCAATGGGGCGGTCAACCAGGATTTGGTCGTGATTGACCAGAAGTTTGATATTGCGTTTCATTTTTTTTTTTTTTTTTTCATTTGTTGGGTTTTTGAGGCATAGTCAATGTGGGGTTAATGTGAATAGATGGAATAGATTTAATCTAACTAACCTTCTCCTTCTTCCAGTGTTATGTTTTTATCTGGACCTCAGCTGTGGAGTGAAAAAAAAAAATCATACAATTCAAACATGGGAAATGAAAATCTTGGGGGTATACCTGATGTTCTCGGGTTCAATGTCCCAGGTTCGATGTCCCCCTTCTACGTTAATTTGAATGGTTGCTGGTAAGATCCGAAACTCCCAGGGTCGCTATTCCCAGAAATATTGATTTTCTCAGGGTTCAATCTTTCCCAAGGTTTGATCCCAGGGTTTGATGTTCCTGATATTCGATTTTCCGGGTTCGACTCCCATGGTTCGATGTCCCGGTAAGGTTACCAAAACTATCTTCCATCCTACAATATCACAAACGGAAACATCAAACATGTGAACCAAACCCTGAAACATTGAACCTGGGAACATCAAACTCGGGAACACTGGTCATTACAAGGAACCGTTTCGTCACCTTACTGACTGAGGTGTCCAATGAATGAGAATTGCATGACCCCCTTTGAACGCACTCCTGTCCAGACTCAGAGATAGGGGTGCGCATGCAATTGACCAGTGAACTACAGTTTCACACTCATCTGATTGACAGAGTTTCCCCTATTAGCTAAGGCAATTCTAATCCCTAACCCCAGCAAAAAAGTCCGGAAGAGAAACAACAAATCTACATGATAGCATCCATCACGAACCACCTTGTTGGAGCTACCCTCCATACCTCCCTCCAGCTGCATTAAAGTACAATGGTCATATTAAAACAACTTTTCATATTTTCTGTTGGAAATGCGTATAACCCTCATATGGCCCAAAAATTGCAGCAAGGTGATTCTTCTATTGACCCCCCTAAACCCTCCTCCCTGGTCCGAGGTTATCACAAGTGTCGATTATCCCCCATGTCGCCTCTGTATGATCGAGTGCTGGTTGAATCGTAGTGGGATCATCCTGAAGACCTAGACATTGGGACTATGCTCTTTGCTGTGGTACTCCACTCATCATAAAGCTGCGTTTCCATGCACGCGGGCGCGGCGGGCGAACGGGCGGGCGGGCGTTTTGAGCTCTTTCCATGCACGCGGGCGGCTGGCGGCGGGCGGGCCGTTTTCTCGAGTCACTCCCCTCTTCTCACTTTTAGTGTGTATATGCCTATATAAGAACCGATGTAACCTACTATTATTAATTTGTTATTATTATATTGTTATTATTGTTTATTATTATTGTTATTATTGTTGTTGTCGTTGTCCTTGTCGTTGCTGTTGTTGTTGTTGTTGCCGTTGTTGTTGTTGTTGCCGTTGTGTTGTTGTTGGGCCGTTTTTGTTGTGTTGCCGTTGTTGTCATTGTCGTCATTGTTGTCGTCGTCATCGTTGTTGTTGTTGTCGTTTTTGTCGTTGACGTTTTTGTCAAACACTGGACGCATATTAGTGTTTTAAACCTAAACACCGTGTGCATTTTCTGAAAACCACTGTTCTGAATGTCCACGATTACGGCCCACCATTAAAACTTCACATTGACAGGTTTCGAGATTTAATTAG
This sequence comes from Sclerodactyla briareus, assembly GCA_026419785.1. Lineage (NCBI taxonomy): Eukaryota > Metazoa > Echinodermata > Holothuroidea > Dendrochirotida > Sclerodactylidae > Sclerodactyla > Sclerodactyla briareus. The sequence continues at coordinate 12,499 of JAODTK010005511.1, read as the reverse complement.
CAAATTAACTTGACATATCAATCGTTTAAACATGTAAATATGTGTCAAATAGGTGTCTGGCCACTTATAATAGAGAAAATCTGTATAAATCTCATCCCTAGTGGTGAAAACGTTATGAATGTTGTTTGAACATTATTTGAACCTAAAACTATCCTCTACTCTCCTTATCGGCCTCAAGCCGGGAAGATTGCAGGGAAATCCGACGGTACTTGATTGTGAAATACCACTCGTGACACGCGGCGGGCGGAAAAAATCGCTACATGACCGGTTCGAGAAACGCCCGCCCCCCTGCCGTGGGGGGGGGGGGGGGGGGGGGGGTGTCCGCGTGCATGGAAACGGCTCCCTTGAAAATACATGAGCGATTTAGACGCCCGCCCGCGTGCAGAAACGCGGCTAAGAGTAGGAAAACATCTACTCTTCACAACTCACAGGCCGTGGGTGCAGATAGCCCTACCAGCGAACTAGAAGTTTGTAATTGAAGCGTGAAACCACTCCTACAGAGCGACAGTTTTTTTTTCTTCATACTTTTACAATGGCATCATTGCACTATTCCGGCCTACTTGTTGTTGCTCTTTCCCGAAGCCTCTTGCTTTGCTCTCTACCAGCTATTTGTCAAGAGCCCTCCAACTACCCCAGTGTTGTGTTTCCGTTATTAAACCATGTTTGCCTGAATTAGACAATTAAATCTGAAATCTGATTAGTTTCACCTACCTGTCATACTGCTTCTATAGCCGAACCACATCACATAGCTTATAAACAATAACACATATAATAGGCTAAGCCCCATCTTGGCTTAAGGTCCTTTCGGTGACCTAATCGAATCAGACATTTCACTTACTCCGTGCCACACCCAAAATTTACTTGCATCCGTCGTACGCTTCCGAAGGGACATCCTGTGACAAGAAAGCGTGACCACACACACACGCATCCACACACATACACAGTGATAATCATCACTGAATCTCTTCCTGAATTTCAATTCAGGCAAGACTAGAATATGACAAATTAAATTGCCTGCTGATGCATCAATTTCCCCCTGTGTCTTTTGGACATCAGTCTGCACAATTACAAACACTCACATACACTAAACTATCTATAACAGGGTGCAACTGCTCCAAGAAAAAATTCCGCAGTGCAGAAAAGACTCCTGAGTAAGATTTTTGCCATAGCTGTTGCCGGCGGTGGGATATTTTTCCAGTGGCAAATAAGTCTGGTGGGATTCGTCCAAGTGCTATCCATTCAAGATGGCTTACCTTCATCTTCCATTGGTTCTGTCTTGACCGTGCTGACATCACTGTACCGTGGAATCGAAAAGAAAAATCTAAATTAGCTTTTTTGTTTTATGAATATCACGCCTTTACTGGATGAACATATGAAGTGCCAATACCCCAAATCCTGTCCTGGATTTTAGAGCTCGGAACAATGACCCTCTCCTAATATACCCTTCATATTATTAGTCCCACGTTACAACCGTTTTGGACGTATGCTGTTTTTCTGTCATTTTCTATTGAACTCTGCCTGACAATCACTTTAGACTGCCCACTAAGCCATATTGATTCGAGCAACACTGTATGAGAGTGGAAATCGTAATTTGCAGTGTAAGTTCTGACTTTGAAGTTAAACTCTAAATGAACATAACATGCCAATGGGTGTTCTAGAGCTCAATAATCGTTGAGCCTGCTCGCAAGTTCCAATGTGTTTTCCAGAGTGCTCTCCTAACATATTTTCTATTGCTGATGCGGTCTAATAGCAAGATATTACATACGTACACTCACATGGGAAGTTCTTCCAAGTGTACATCTTCGTTCTCGATGCACTGAAGTTGACATTGTTCTCAGATTTGACCTCTGTTGCTAATGTGACTTGTGTCAACTGATAGTGTTTACAATCCATAGTACTATAAAGTTGAAAGGAGCAGAACTACAATCCCCACCAAAACGAGCTGCACCTTTTTGCTCTGTTTTGGAGCTGGGATTGTCAATTTGGTTTGGAGGATATCACAAGCATCCCTTCCTCGTTCCAATGTTGGACAAATGTTCCAGATGGAATGACACTAATAGAATGCCACCGCGAATCGGTGCGCGAGTTCTGCATATGTCCTTTTCGCTCAACCATATTTTGGCAAAGAATGAGTTACCATCTTACCATCGTACACAGAATCTTACATAGGACATCACCGTTCAGCAACCCTGGCCTCCTGCTTTATCTCTTGCCCCACTAAGATAAACAGAAATAGAATGGAACGAACAGTCCCTCGGAGTTTAACAAAGGTTTGAGTGAAGATATGGCATAGGTTAGTTGCTTTCTTACAGTTGAATCATGGACTTTTAGTGCCCCAAGGGTAAACGCGTTTGGTTGCTCCTGCTCTCTCCATTTTCCACCGCCGCCACCATTGGAAATATCCCGCTCAGCGCTCTAGCTCTCCAATGTATTCTGCGATTCCCTGAAACTGCCACACATGTTCGTCCTAAAGAAATCTCTTGGACCAGTTTGAAAGTACGCATTGCACACTGCACTGGCGCGTTATCTCGAATTTACACTTAAACTAATCTTCTTGACATGGCGCGATACTTCTTCAACGCTTCGCCTGGTTGATTTGAAACTTTGTCAAATAGTGGGTCTTGGATGGGTTGAAAATAGGGCAAGGCACACAGGCCATCATCACAAGGCTAGGACCCTGCAATGTAGTTAGAAAAGGTAGGGGTACGTCAGCGCTAAATCGACTCGTCGCCGATTTGTATTTAGGATGGCTTCGGGTTTATAATTTTTGTATCAACTCGAAGGCGGCGCCCGCTCACATGACTAATTGACTTACTCCCATGGTCCTTAGTACCTGATGAAGACCACCCAGGATGCATGTACACCCTGGCAGCAGCCACACAGTGGCACCTTTTTCTGATGCCACCCTTGATTATAGCCACGACATAGTAGAATAAGGACCCCGGGTGAGAGCACCACCCAGCCTTCAAGTAGTAGATTGTGCATCCTGACAGAATACACTCGGCAGAGACCCTTTAGTTGAACTTCTTTAATTACACAAGATTCCAGAAGAGGGATTACTTCACCTCTGTGCCAAGAAAAAGTCATCAATTGCTTGTGCAGGTGCCCTCATTTTGAATTTCACCTTTCTGTGCTCATAGAGCAGAACAAACAACCCGAAAGCCGAAATCTTACTGATTTCTGATAACTAAACCATAACCAAGGAACAAAAGGGGAGGTGTATTATCTCATGGGCAACATGAAGACATTTCTCAAATTTTCTCAATTTCCATGAAGAATGACACACTTGACAAACACTCGGATTCCTGTACTTCTCAATGGAAACACACACTAAACTCTTCCACCTAATCAACCAACATTCTGGACTCTGGACCACATATGCCCCCCTCCCCCGATCAACCATAAGCCACAGAAGAGGTTCTTGTACTCCCCATTGAAAGCAAACATAAAATTTCAACCGATTGGACAAGCGTCTGGATTTAACTCGGTTTTACAAGGATTCAGACTAAGACTTATCCTTATTTCTTCTTTTGTGCTTAAAACGGGCCTGCATCAACATTCCAACACTAGAAACTAAAGGAAATCCTACTCCCCATAAGAAGCTACACATTATATTTTGGGCCTGATCAGACCGAGGGTTCTGGACTTGTTTACAAGGATCCAGAATCTGACCTTGTTGACTTGAGATGGCTGGCTTGTTTTATATCGTTGATACTCTTTGCCATTGGTTTGATTCCAACTTTGATGATTTCATTACACTTGGCACTCCATTGCCAGATTCTCACGGCTGGTTACCATCTTACCATTGTACACATAGTCTGGTATTGTACATCTTCTGTTCAGCAACCCCAGCTCCTGCTTTATCTCATGTCCCGCTGCAGAAACAAAAATATACGGGTAAAATCTGTTTAGGCAAACATAGTGCAGGTGGTGTTGCTGCTTACTGTATTCATTCGTTTTCTTAACATCTTGAGTCTGTCAACAATAGCTGTACCAGGGTATTTCCTTTTTCAGTATTGATCAGAGCAATCAAACTATGATAATTTCATATAATATTTTGTCAGTTGGACGAATCAAAAAACAAAAAAAATCCAAAAAGAGGGTAAAAATGTTTTTTTTAAAATGGTTTTTGGGTTTTTTTAATTATATTAATTATATTAATTCTGACTTATTTCCTACTTAATTTGGGTAAAATGACATAACCTAGTGTCAGCATGTGACTGACCATCCAGGGGAGGTGATGCAAAGGTGATTCAAGAACCTGTCTGTGGAATTGGGAGGGGGGGGGGCTTGATGCACTTGACAAACTACATAACATCACTGATCTTCTCAATGTCACCATCCATTCCTCAATTATACTTGGCAAGCTGCAGATGCTTCGACTCACTGCATCTATCCATCTGTGCACTAAGGGGAGAGGGGGGTGCTAAATTCTTGCACACATCCATCAGCAGCACAACCATCTTAGACAAGAAGATTTTAATAGTAGTCCCACACATCTTACCGTGGATTATAAGCGGAGCTTACGCATTCTTGTGGCACCGTGCACTGTACACATATGCTGCTGCGGCTCCATGTGTACCTTTGACATGATTGAGCAATAGAAATGACACGTTTGGACAAGTTTCATCAATAAGAGAACCTTACTTACCACAATCATAATCCATGTTTTTCTTCTGTATTTCCAGTATGTTCGCAATACCCCTTCATCATCTTCATCACTGGTTCTGTTTTAATCTTGCTGGAATCTGTAGACAACAAAAGATAAATAATAAGAAACAGTCAGTCCAATACTACTGACTGCTAATTTGTCAGCTTGTACACTAAACCAGCATGTTATGGAAAAGCAGAATCCGAATAATGCTATACTTTGCTGGGGGAACCTAGGCGTTCTGCCGAAATTTGTACCCAGTGGAACTATTTACGACTGACGAAGACTCCCTGATGCGGCTCAGGTTTTTTTTTTCATGTACATCACTTTGATGGCTAAGCATCAAGCCTGCGAGGCCATGGTAATGTTTCCTTGAATGATGTGTTCACTGCCCCATTTCCTCCCACACACAGAATCTTTGCCTCACAATGTATTACTTATTTCCTATTTCTCTTACCCCAGAAAATTTTTCCATTTACCAATTTTGCAATCCAGCATTCGAAAATAGGCAAAACTGTACGCTCAGTAACACAAATTATTTTTGAATAAACATCAATCATTTTTGAATCATACTAACTGGCGAGGCCAACATGTACTAACCAGTCAACCGCCCCCCCCCTTCCATGCTATAAGCACCGGTAATCATTAAAGTGTACGTGGTGCTAACTGCTGTTTTAGTTTTTGCCATTTAGTTTCTTCCAGAGATTGAAAAATCACACGTTTGCAGTTCTGCAGAATTTTTGTATTGTTCGGAAGTCGCTGTACTTCAGTATAAATCAACGATATCGCTGGATTAGCCTTTTCAGCTAGTGGCAACGCCCCTTCCTCCCCCACAACATGACCCATTCATTCAGCCATGAGTACAAGTAGCTAACAGGTGTTCTCCAAATGATCGCGAATTTTTGGTACATTGTCCCATGCTTACCGCCGACTTGCCAGTTTTTAACATGGAAGGGTGTGTTTGCTAGGGGTTACAGCCTCCCGGTTGTTGCCCAGTTTGTCTCCCTGACTCCCTTCTCCAATCGCTGCATTGCACCCTATTGTTACACAAGTTACACTGTGTAGCAGTGTTTGATCGAGTCCAACCATCCAAGTCCGAGTCCAAAAAAAAAGACCCGAGTTTCCTCACCATCCGGTCCGATTCCAAGACCGAGTCCTCACATCCAGTCCACGACCGAGTCCTCACAGCGAGTCCGAGTCAATCGAGTGCCTTGTGTCCCGAGTCCCGCGTCACGATCCCCATTACACTTGCATTTTGCAAAATTCTATGGTCTCAGGTTCAAGAAGCAAGTTATGCAGTTTCGTTGTGGCATCATCCCCCCACAAACAGGGTATAATGTAATGTTGCATATTCAGCCATTTGGGCTGCCCCTTACCTGTTTTAAAGTTTGAGTCATCATTGAGGAAGTTGATAACAATAGCCATGTAGATGCAATTTGCATTACAGCAGTGCCAAACTAGCCCGAAACAACTCATGTATATACTCCACCTGATCCCCACCTCTCACAGCTTGCAAACTCTAGGACAATAATTTCCAGAAAGCAGTTAATAGTTATCACTTTGAAGTTAGTTTTTCATTGCATTTCAGAACACCAACATATCCATCTTTATATAGACAGGCGTTCATAGTGTAAGACCTCATAATGTGCCACCTGCTAACAGCCTTCCGACAAGCGCAGTTAGTCATAAAATGCATTTTGGCTATACTTCAAATTTAATTTGAGTGATTTCTGGAGACATTGACAACACGACAGTACATCGCATTTATGAGTGTCAATGTCGATGTCAAAACTTCTGCAGTATAACACCTAATTTCGGGAATTCCCCTGTGATGTTTTTCTGAGCGGTCTTGAACCTGTGAACTTCGGACCGATCACTGATCCCAAACCGCCGATCCCAAGTCAGTCCGAGTCATCAAGGACGAGTCCCAAGACCGAGTCTTCAAAATCGTCCCTCGGACCGAGACCGGACTCGGTTCCTCCACCCTGCTGTGTAGCCACTGGCGTAATTGACATGGGTATAACGCCCCCCATGCCTTCCCGTACCTGGTTCCAGCCCCAGGGGCTAGCCAATATGAATTTTAGGGCGGCAGAATATGGGGAGGGGTGTCCCTCCCCTTTGGAAAATTTTAGCTCACAAAGGGTGGGCTAGACGCAAATGGGCAAAGTTAAAGCTGAGTTTGAATGAACATATCACTAGAATTCCTATTTTCAAGTAATGAATTTCACAATTTATTCTGAAATCTGGAAATGAACCATAATTGGAATCACATAAAGAATTCTCAACTTCTTTAGTTTTTTTTATTTCTGGTGTTTTGGCGAAATTTTTTAATCCGGGATTTCGCGAAGTGGTCAGACAGATGAATGTCCCGCGTAATTTTTATCCTGAATAGCCAGTCATCCAGACATCCCCTTTGTCTCTTTCGGCTTTTGATTGGTGCATAGTTCATAGTGTCCGCAGGGCAGGCCAAATTTATGAAAAATAAGGAACTTCCCTGTTTTTGGGGGTGTTTTTGGGTCCAAATAGTCATGATTGGTGACAATTTCGACCTTATTCACCCCCCGCCATGCCCTACAAAAACATACACGGTTCGCTCAAAACACAACCAAGGCCCACCCCCCCTTTTCTTTTTCTCCTCCCCTTCCCCTTTTTTCTTATTTTTTTCCTCTAATTTTTTTGGGGGGGGCACCCCGCCCCGGTCGCCCCCTCTGGCTACGCCCCTGTCCAGCCCATAGCTTCCCTCCATACAGACTGTTGCCGAAACAGCAAATCCTCCAACAGCAACATTGTTCTGGCCCATAGTGAATGTTTCTTTGCCAGGCAAATTGTATTTTTGTGTGAATAATAAAAAAACAAAATGATAGTTTGTAATAGCTTCACTTATTCCCACAAGGTAGCCAGCAGTAACCTAAGCTACTGAACTTTGCATTATGTTGTACAGGACCACACTACGTACCTCAGTGTAGATCAGAACAGTGACTCTCTGAAGACACCTTGCCACTAACAGAGTCCAATCTTTTGTGATGGTGTTTGTATCAACCCATCAACATGCCTGTTTCATTATTTGAGATTTTTAAATTTTTCGGACTGCAGATTTTAACTCTATTCTACAGTGACTTTTGGTCCCATTCCACATGGTTAACATAGAATGTGTCCATGCACCATTTCTACAACATCACTAAAGTATGATGTTCGTGCGGCTGCGTAGTACACTAAAAATCTGTTTTCTCTCACGTCTGTCTTCAGTACCGATGTATGCACACAATTATATGAGTATTCATACATTGTGATTGAAGTACGAAATCGTGCTGGGATGAAACCGTCAACAGAGCTAACGAGTTATCCACGTACTGCACTAAATACTTTGAAAGAACTGTGGCAGGCCATGCTAGCACAATCAAGCCAATCGGACTTCTGACTGAGGTTCGAATCGATTGTGTCGTTGACCAAAAAAAACATTCAGTGTTTGTAAATCTCCTGACACAGCGACATGCACACATTCTCTATCAATTTTTCGAGCCATCTATTTCCTTATTTCGATCCCTGAGGACGATGTTTCATCATTCCACTCTCCAACACGATTAATGAACAGAACATTTTACTCTGCCTGCAGCAGTTTTCACTCGCATATGGGCGAGTGGGTGACTGCTTATTTTGAGCCCCTACGTTGTACAGCCACCAAATCCTGATATTTGACTTTGCTAACACAAGTGCCCTATGAGTATGACATGAGTTGCCTAGCCTATGTAATAGTGTGTAGCCTGAGGTAATTTAGTATCGATTGAAGCTCCTCTGACGTGAGTCCGGCAGATTCAAGTTATCGGTACTTGCCTTTAGATGAGCCTGTTTTGACACCTCCAACACAATAACGTCATTAAACTTCGTCCGATGCTAGACAGTCACGTATCGAAGTAAATTTTACTGTACACAACTTCCCTTTGAAGGTGACGAATCCGTCACCTTTTCATGCTCCAACTTCTCCCCCCGATTCCACAGCCCTCTATAACCTCAAAACTCATTCAAGACATTCCCATCCACTACAATGTTTTAAATTTCATTAGTATAAAGTTTGATACTTACAACTAATTTTGACCGTACTAAGGGGACAATCACCACTGTTTTTCCCCATGCTAGTCTTTGTTTTTGAAATATAGTTTGTGAACAGGAATTTGCCCACCAGGGCTCATTTTGGCATCCTCTTTTTATATTGGGCACATGCAGGACATTACTACCGAAAATCTGCATGATGGGCAATTCCAGCTAACAGTCCTCATGGACACTAACAATTTCAAACTATTTCATGTATGCTTTACAAAGCATGCCATTGTGTAATTGACAATTCAAATTGAAATTCCTTGAAGTTTCGTACGCAAACAGGTCTGTTTGCAATTTTTGTATTGACTAACTGAAATGCAACTTTGTGTTAAAAACTTTCTTCAAAAGACCCCGCATAGCAGTTAAATGGTGTTTATTCAAAAAACACAATTGATCACTCAAACACATATTATCCTGTTGACGTATGTACTGTTTAGTTAGGATCAACACAAAATTTTCATTTCTATGTGATGTACGTAAGCAGGAACAAATTCAGACCACCTAATTTGTAACGAAACTACAAATTTCACTATGTTTTCCCTACCGTATATTTCTGTACCATATAGGCATGAATAGTTTTGCAGTCCTACCTAGTTTAATCATGGACGAAAGGAGTATTGTCACCTACCCTATTAGTATAGCAATGTCAAAGACTGTACGCACTAACAATGTAACGAACTACACAAAAGTAGGGGTAGGTAACGAAACAACAGTGTGGTATTAGTTGAAGGCATTCCCCCATTCCAACAAATAACCATACACAGAAACAATGGCTCCTCGTGTAGACATTAAAGAGGATGATTAATGAGGCCAAAGGTAATCTGGAGGTAATTTGAGCCATTCCATGGGAATCACAGAATCTTACATTTCATTACTATGATAGCCAAAATATATTTACCGCCGTACCATGACCATTTGAATACAAGTTATCAGGGACTGTCAATTCAAGATCAATGTAGGCTTAATTTGGTGTTACAGGCCGATTCAAAATAAGTAATGGGCAATGCTAATGGAGGAGGGGGCATCACTGCATGAATCTCCATGATGCGAATTAAATTGGCTGACTGGGGAGTGTGACATGTTTTTGTTCAGTTGGCCCATTGACTACACACTCGCTAGTAATTTCTTTGGTATCCTGTCACTTCATTATGGCTACTGGTTGTGCCGGACATTGGGATGGGGAAGGTTGGCAGTTATTCAAAATGTCGCCCTATTTGACAAGAGTACTGGTCCTCTCAGTCTTGCCAATAAGTTTGTTCTGAGGAATTGACATACAGTTTAATTGTCCAACCTTAATAACCTTCCCGAACAATTCAGAAAATGCCTACATTTCTAATACCCCCAACATTGTCCCCCATCGCAGTAATCTAGAATCATAGAATGTAATTGTAATGCGGATTGTTTTTCGAAGTGTAGTCGTCACAGTAGGCATTCACCAAGTAAGAATTCCATGCTTGCATCAAGGAGTCTCTACACAATTCTTCAGATCTTCTCCCTAAGTTTTAGCAGTTCTTCTTGTCATTGGCTGGTTCCCTCTGGACTCCCTGTTGTTGCAGTACTGTAAAAGTAATATGCAATGTGACTGGGTGTTCTTGGGAGTTGCTCGGTTTCTTTGAAATCGTTTCTATATGTTCTGTGGCCATAAAAAAAAATTTTCAACAGCAACATGGCGCATTCCTGTGCATACTATCTGTAGTTTATGCAATACTTTAATAGGGAAACCTTACACGAGCTCTGTCAGACTTGCAAAACATTAATTTATTGTTGTTTTAGTGTCATTTCTAACTAGCTCAGTGTATTTTTTGGAGCCCATCAAGTTGCACCAACTCATCCATGAATCCCAAACAAAGTATACTACAATCTCGATGATGCCAAAAATCACGTATCCACCCTAAAAACTGCCAATCAGGGCATTTTTCCCAATGTTTCAAAGACATTTCAAGAGAACCAAATTGCTAATTCATTTAAACCAACTTTATTTAGCTTGCATACATGAATTAGCAATGGTATTAAAAATGAGAGTGCTCTATGAATTTCCCATACCATGAAGCCTTGGTAATGAATCTGTAACGAACACTACGAACGACCAACAAGATTTCTTTCAGTTTCTCATTTCTCCTAAAATCACCATGATATGTTTGGCCAATTATCTGATTTGAATGGAGCTGAGTAATTCCTTTTCACACACACAAGAATTCAATTTAAACATGAGTGTTAAAAAACCCATGAGATTTTTGCGTAACGAAACTAATGATGCAAAAAGTAGTTTGACATAGAGATCCACCAAGGATCCATCAAACTTTTTTTGTTGATGATATTATATGGACCCAAGGTTGATGTAGCACATAACATAATCTTCCTTTACAACTATGACAATGTTACAGGCAAGTTGACTGGTACACGCAGTAACATGTAAAGAACTAACGCTGGAATTGCCCGCATGATTATTTATATCTGAGAGTGGCAACTCCAGTAACACAGACAACCACTTGAACTTGGTTGAAGGCATTTATGGGGATTCCTGACTGAGTGTGGGCAATATTTGTGATTCTCACCTACCAAAGACCAATATGAGGAATGCATGATTCTGACCCTTTTCTTTACTACCAGAATTGGTCTTTGGTAATTAATTGTACAAGCTTGTCAGAAACTGAAGTTGAAACAGAAAGTTGGTCGCTTTAGTGATAGCCTAATAACAGCACTGCCTTGAGGTTTGAACGCAGGCTTTAGTTACAGGTACTCAATCCTGTGAGTGTGAGCGCAGGCTAGGCCAGACCAGCCTGCGCTCACAGGCTTTTAGTAACTGTACTAGGCTCACGTTATAACGAGGGTCCTAAATCCGTGATACGACTGCGAGCACTTGTTGAAGGAACACAATCTACGCATGGACCCATATCGCAAAATAGGCCGGCCGCAATGTCTCTATTGTTGTAACGATATTAAACAGTGATTCGATATTTGATTGCACTTCTCACGTAACCGGAAACCGATATTGACCTTACATGAACAGCCATTTTCACCGAACTTGCCACATCGAATTTGAACCCTGGCCTTGGTCTCAACTTGTTTGTTTAGTAACTATATAGTACAGATACGAGTTTGTGCGCAATAGGACCTTCATACTTTTTTGTCTTCAGCGTTAAGGACAAGAGTGGATTAAATTACTTAGATTTGGGCAGTTTTATTCTTGCAGAATACATTGATTCTCTTCATCACACACATTATTTGACATTGCTTTCAGTCATATTCCACTAGTCGTTTTTTTTCAAACTTATCAAATATCAAGATTGATTTCGACTTTCCTAACATTGAAAGTTCTCAGAACACTCGGGATAAAAACCTTGCAGGATGCTGTTCGTAAAACTACTACTATTAGTAATACGGTATATAACTCATATTGGATGCCGGCTGCAGGTAAGGTAAAATGCAACGTTGCACTCTCACCACGGTGTTATTCCCGGTGCTAATTTATTGGTTATCAACCAAACCGAGTGGTGTATCCTAAATTTCCTGTGCAGACTACATTGTGTCACTTTATGCCAGTGGTGGCGCCGGATCTCCCGACGGGTACGAGTTCCGCCGACGGTGGGTCCAAGTTGAAGTTCACCGACGAGGCTCACCTCACCCCCTAGTCAAAACCTGCATTTTTATGTTTTCATTTTTGAACATTTTACTTGGAGGAAAAAAAAAACGAAGAAAGGAAATACACAATGTAGGAAGATGATTACGCTGATCTTTAAACTCGAGCGAGGC